>NDGM011248738.1:1664-11811 GCA_002564305.1 Octomys mimax
TTGCCAAGCTTGTTCCAAGTAGGTGCTTTAGACCACTGAGCCATCTCGCCAGCCCCCATACACAGTATTTTCTAATAAATTAACTATTTCATTCAGATATTCATATTTGTTTACAGAGATAAGCTAAGTGATTTCTTATGGATTAGCTGGCTTCCCCAGTCTGTATCTAGTATTTTCTTCTTCATTTGTGGTGCCTAGAATTGAACCCAGGGCATCCAGCATGCTAGGCAAGTATACCGTTTAGCTATCCTCCCACCCCATCCACATGTAATTCTATTTTTGTGTCCTTTTTCCTTTCAGATATTTTCTTCCTTCTTGCCTATTTCCTTGTTTTTCAGTAAACATTTTGATAAAAGTCTAGATAACTGTCCTTTTGATTTCTTTTTCCTTATCCCATACTTAGGGAGACCTTATTGCATGCTCTCAGTGAAGAGTTAAGAGGTTTTCCCACTCCAGTAGACATGACATGACAGCTGTAATGTGGTTGCACAGGATGGGTGGGTGGTTGGCTGGCTGGCTGGTTGGATGGTTGGTTGGTTGGTTGGTTGGTTGGTTGGTTTTATAGTGCTAGTGATCAACCATAGGGCCTTGTGCATGCTAGGCAAATACTTTACCACTGAGATATGTTTCTAGTTCTCAATGTTTTTAAATGTTGTTGAGTGACTTGCAGTTGCTATATATTTGGTATGAAATTCTTATGATTCCATAAAAGACAGTCCAAAGTAAATTATGACTTCATGAATTTTGTATAAAGCAATTTTAGTTCAGGAAGAGATGGCTGTAATATACTAAAAGAATTATAATATTAGATAGTCTCTCATGAAACATCTCAATTTTTTCCATAAAATTAGATAAAACAAACTTGCCTGCTAGAGCAGAAAGGACTTTAATGATTTGGATTCTGGAAAAGAGCAGAAATAATTAAAAGTTTAATTGTCCATTTAAGGGCAGTAGTTTCTGTTCATCTTGCCCATCTGGTTCCTTGTATGATCGTGTGAAGTTATGAGCTCTAGCTCAGTACACTTGCATATGCCTCCCCCTCCTTGTTACTATCTTTTCTCTTTCTTTCATTGTCGTAGTATAAAGCTACCTGTAATTTTATTTGAAATAAATAATTTAAAGGCTTACAACTAGAATTTTGGTCAGGTCACCACCTCTACCTTGTGGTTTGTAATGTATTGTGTATACATTCTACACTTGCTTATTAATGGTATGATATAGAACAGAAAAATGATCACTTTGAATTTCTCTTTCACTATTGAGATATCTCCTCTGTCTTTTTCAAGAAGCTGAATTATAACTTCTTTACTTTTATCCTCTGCAAAAGGGAAGGGGGTTTTAACTGTAGATCAGTGTTGTTTTACTAAGGAATTTATATTACATGTATATTTTCATAGTATAACTTACATTTACTTAGCACTTTTATTTTTGACTTAGCACTTTTATTTAGCAGCCTATCTTTTGTTATCAATCCTAACAATATTCGTATAAATTGTATGTAAGCAGGTAGTAAATACCCACATGTGAATTATTAAATGAAAACAAAGGACCAGAGTTGAAGTTTCAAATTAAGACCCATCTCTGCATACAAGCCTATGCTCATTCTTTTTAACCATAAAGGCTTTTATAGGTAATGTACTACCCCCAGAATGTCTTTTCCCTTTCAGCTGTCACTAGATTTTGTCAGTTTTGTCAATGATGCTGGTCATTGTAGATCTAAGAAACTCCAACTCTCTTGGTTTGTTGTTAGGGCATTTTAGCTGCAGAACTTCAGTATTGTCATGAGTAGCCAGTGCTCCTGTATAACCTTCCTGCCTTGTTCTGATTCTTGAATTTCTTTTACAGAAATATTTTTTAAGGGCTGGCGAGGTAGCTCAGCAGACTAAGCACCTGCCTTGCCAAGCACAGGGGCCAGGGTTCGCTCCCCTACACCACATGCCATGCCAGTCCTACCCCTGGGTGTGTTGAGCCTGCCACCAAGTCTGGGTGTGGTGGCACACGCCTGTAATCCCAGTGCTAAGGAGACTGAAAACAGGAGGATCACTATGCATCCAAGCTGCATAGTGAGACCTTGTACCAAATACATAAATGCAAAAAAAAAAACACTTTTATGTCAGGGTCTTTAAATGTTTCTTAAGCTTACACTATGTATTTTTTAGCTATTAAATAATTAAGATGGGCAGAATTTTATTTATCCCAAAATGAGTTTGACATTAAATTAAAAAGAAATTTGGGGTCTCTCTTGAATCTTGCTTGATTAATCCTAACTTATCTTCTAAAGTTCTATAATTTTTCACACCAACGGCTTCTTTTCTGTCTTCATTGTCTCCTCTCTTTCACGTCCTTTAATTAACTGCCAGACTTTGCTTCATTTCTCCTTGGAAGTCTAAACTTCTTACATTACCCATTTTCTTTTAGTTTCAATGTAAGTTTAGTGGGTCCCAAGACCACATATTATAGAACATCGTCTTCATTCTTTTAAATAAATGTATCAGAACTTTATATTAGGTCATATGAATTCTTATGATCTTTGTATCAGAAAGGTTTAAAGTCTTAACTTAATGCTGCTCTTTGTGACCATTTTGTAAGACTGCGTTTAATAGAACCTTAGAATTTCAAAAGTAGTTTACTGTGGATGATTTTTTTTTTTAGACTAACCTTTTATTAAATGAAACTGATCAAGTTGAATATATAGTCTCATTCATCCATTCCTGCTCAAAAAAACTCAGACAAAATCCAAAATAAATTAACATTTACTAATATAAATGAATTTCTTTTCAATGACTGTATTCCCTAAGTTTTGCCTGTGAGACTGGTTAAAATATCTTTAAAACTTTGAAAAGAGTCTTACCTGATAAAAAATCTTACTCATTTGTGAAAAGGCAAATGTATTCAAACTCTAATCAAATTCTCTCTTATTTTAATCTTGTCTTTTCAATTAAATGCCCCCTCCATTTTTCATCCTTTTAGCAAGATACTGCTGCTTGACCTCTATTGTTTTAAAACCAGATCAGCACATTAACACAATTCTTCTGGTTACATACCTCAAGAGTTTTGTTTCTTTTTATCTTTTTTTTAGAAACAAGCAGCCAGTATTATTTTTTTAGTAGTGAATTTCAAAATCCTTTTTAACCTTATAGGTCCAAGGGTAGCCAAGGATGGCTGCAGCTTCATATGATCAGTTGTTAAAGCAAGTTGAGGCACTGAAGATGGAGAACTCAAATCTTCGACAAGAGCTAGAAGATAATTCCAACCATCTTACAAAACTGGAAACTGAGGCATCTAATATGAAGGTATCAAGACTGTGACTTTTAACTGTAGTTTATCCATTTATATTCAGTGTTCCCTATTGTAGATAGGATACTTTACTTACTCAAAAGTGTATTTTAAGGTAAGCAATCACATGTAAATTCTGTCTTGCAAAAGTTAATATTTATATTTTTAAATAAGATGTATTGAATTCTGTCAGTGAATCATATAAAGAAGATAAATGTTTAATCTCAGTAACTAGTAAGTTTTAACTATTTTTAAACTTAAAGACATGAAGTTTATTATCACTGTATTAAGATAAGGTTGTCCATGTCGTCCATTAAAAGTAGGCTTTTAAAAAAAAAAAATAGAATAACTCAAATAGTAAGTATAGCTGTCTTCCAACACACCTGACTCAGATCTTGTCAATTCTAAAGTGCTGCAGTGGTAGAGGATCAAGAAAATTAGAATGTCCTAGTGAGAAGAGTCCTGAGCTAAAAGTCAGTACCTGGTCCTCTCCCTGACTTTGCCACAAACTAAGCTACATAACCTATGGTGACTTTTGAGGGCAAATTTGTCCTATTTGGAAGTTAGAGGTGTCATACAGTCCTTCATGATTGCCATGCACTTTCAGATATGAAAATCGGTTTGCCAAATGGCATTGAAAAGCTATGATAACCTCCAAGAAAAGTTATATTTAGTCTGTAGCAGGGAAAACATACTGTTTTCAAAATAATCAAGGTTAAAATTTTAGGTGTTTTAATTTCCATTTTCTTAGGCAGATTCTCTTCTCACTGAATTTAATAACTGTAGAATTTAGAGATGGTCAGCAAAAATGTTACCTCTTTCCATTTTAAAAAGTCTTCCTCCTTTGTGTTGTTTCTACTGCTTGGCTATCGAATACCTAAATTCCTGACTCTGTTCTTCCTCTCTGTTCACTACTCTTATTCCTTACTCATTTCTTAGTCTATCTCTTTCTGTGCATTTCAAAATCTCTTTTATTCTCCAGGCTTTTTGTATCACTGAAGGAACTATTCCTGCTTCTCTTTTACTGTTTATATTCAGTTTCATACAGTTCAACTTTTGCTCTTACATACTCTTCTGTCTTTCTGTTTATTTTTTTCTATCTAATTATCTATTTCTTTGGTAAAACTCCACAGCAATAACAGATCTCCAGAACGTCTACTTCACATTCTTTTAGAAATAGGTAGATTTCCAACAAATGCAAGGTCCTAAGTTTGATTCCTGCTTAAAAAAAAAAAAAAAAAGAGAGAGAAAGAAATAGCCAGACTATGGCTAAGACATATTTTCCTTATCACAGAGTGTATATTGGTGAACTTAAAAACACCTGAGTCAGTTACCTAATAGGCTACAAAGGAACAGTTTTGTATCTTATCATATAGCATAGTATATCTCAAATGTTATACCTGGTACTTGCTTTTAAAAGTTAATTTAAGTAACAAAATTAAAATATTCTTTGATACATTTTGGTGTGGTACATTTTGCAGAGATCAGGTTTATCTGGAAAGTAAATATCTGTTTTATACTGCAGAACTCTTGAGTGCTCCTTTTTAAGTTTTTATTTAATTGAGCAAATTTAGAATTCATTTTTGGCCCAGGGTTCAATTCCCCAGTATAAAACCAACAGCAACAAAAAAGTCATTTTGGGGAGACATTGTAACCTACCCTTAGATCCATCTCCATGACAAACTACAGTATCTCTGAGAGACATCTTACTATTACATTTGTACACTGGACTATGAGGTCAATAATATCTATGTAGTATAATATACATCAGGAATATTGGCACCTCAGATACGTCTTAATTTAACTATGAATTGACTGGCTACCACATGCCTTGGTATGCACTTTACAAATCCATCCATATATATTTTATTATGATTGGGCAAATTATACCATGTCAATTATAATATTAAAATGAAATTTTGTATATCTTCCTAAAAGGGCTTATGCTATTAAAGAGCAGGTACTGTAGGACCTGTTTATTTTCTTAGCATATTGATTTGTAAACAAGACACTTTTGGAATCATTGGTACTTCCTGCATTGGATTTAAGTTAATCCAATTACAAAATTATTATTATCTCCACATGTACTTACTAGGCTTTGGATTATATTATATGGAATCATGTTTCTTGATCACTAGCCTATTTACCACAATGTAAAGCCAAATATGCTTCATCCAGATTATTTAAACTAAGAAAGTCTAAAATGTGTGCAGTAGTGCTATCTAGTGGCAAAAGAAGGTAGTGCCTTGTAATTGATTACACAGCATTGATACAAACTATAAAAAATATTTTGTATGTGTGTGGCACCAGAGAAATATGTGTATAAGAGTTGGAAAAGTGTGATTATGAGTCTGTATTTAAAGATGTTAAGAAAATATTTTTGGTATGCTATTGTGATTGTGGGTTTTTTAAATTCCTATTTAAACATGTACTGTATGAAATATTTGCAAAATAAATTATTTGATGTTGAATTTGTTTTCAAGATAAATCTGGGTTGGAGAAATAGAATTTAAAGAAGTTGGTATGAGTTTAGATGAAACAATATCCATGAATTGATAATTATTAAAATGGTTTGTGAAGATACAGGGAAAGTTGTCATAGTATTCTCCATATCTATATGTGTTGAAATATTCTATAGCAGAATTACAATAAAATGGAATGACTACGTGGGCTTTAGATGACATGGAGCCAGGTGATTGCTAAACTATAGCTAAAGTTAAAGAGAAAAGTTGTGCATTACATCTTTCTCTTCGTGAGTTGAGATCTTGCTCTGTAGCCCTAGCTGGCCTTGATCTTGATGCAGCCATCGTCTCACCTCATCCTCCCAAGTACCTGGGAGTACATGAACACACTACCACACCCTGTCCACTGTATTTTTAAGTTCAGGACTGGAAGCCAACTTAATTGACTTTAAAATGGGAAACATAGCAACAAGGTAAATATAGTCATAGCAAGATCTGAAGTATTTAAACTGAGAAATGCTATAGTATAGGAAGAATTGTCTGTAGAGAAATCATTGATGAACCATTTACATCTTTCTTGTTTTTTGACAAAATAAATATTTATAAATTATTCTATAAACTAACTGTAAAACCAGATACACATAAAGTATCTTTCAGATCATAAGGGAAAAAGAAATAAAAATAAAGATTGTGTGCTTTCATCAATTAATGAAAAGAAACTCTGCCTATGTATACTGAACAGAACAGGTAGGTTGAGTAGCAGTTCCCAGAAAGTGACACAATTGCTCACTGATAAATGATACTACTGATAAGACTGCAGCATATCTTTAATGAATAATTTACTGTTTCTAAAATCCTAAAATGTTTTAAGAAACAATACATGATTAATAATTTTTTGGATTAAGCTTCTAAGATTTATAAATACAGATGAATATTTCCTCCTTCAGAATTATGTATATATTTTAAAAGGTACCACTTTTCAAATCAATTTTACAAAAATTTTACTTGGAATTCATAGTCGTGTTGCCTTTTCTTTTTTTTTTGTGGAACTGGGGATTGAACTTAGGCCCTTGCGTTTGCCAGAGAAGCACTTATTCTACTGACCCATCTCCCCAGTCCCAGCATTTTCTTTAAAAAAAAAAAGGCTGAAATTGAGGGGCCTTTGGTGGGGGGTTATTGTGCATCATGTAGCCCCAAAGATCAGTTGTACTCAGCAACTAAAAAACACTGGGTAAAACACAAAAACCATACTTATAAAGACACTGAAAACTGTGGCAGCCTCAAGGATTATATTGACTATACTTCATTGGAGAAAGGACTCTTTCTAGACGAGCTAAGATTATTGGTGAATTTCTTTGAAGATAGGGATCGTCAGTGTAGGCTGAGATTCATTGTTGGCGCAAGCAGATGGACTCTGCTGGGAAAACGAAACTCTTGATGGTCTTGACAGACACGAGCACAGATGTGAAAAATTGGCACTGGGAAGCATTCCAAATACATGGCTGATTTTTGTTATGGAGTATTGTCTGAATGTTAATGTAGTCAAGAAGACTGGAGATTGACCTAGAAAGGCAAAATGCTAGGAGGCCAAGTCTTACTGGAAGAAGGAAGAGACACATTACATTCACACAGCAGATCTCCTCAAGACACTTGCCAGATTTTGAACTATGTGGAATAGAAGATTAAAGATTTAAACTCCGGACCTCAAGGGACATCACTTTTAGAGTTAAAAAGATAAATTCCACCTGAAAGTAAACTGAGCTTGAAAAGCAAAGAGAGATGGCCCATATTCTTAAAATGCTTAGGAGACTGACCTGCTGTATCAAGCATGGCTGGTTTTCCATTCAAGACAAAATTCAGATTTCAAAGTTATATAGGGTAGGAGGTTAAGACATGAAGAAAACACAGACTCTGTTGTATGTTCTTTATTTAAATACAGAAGAACACAAAGAACTAGAAAAGCCAAGTCAGATGTGAATTTAACTGAAAACTACAACTGGTTTCTAGCTCATTTTGGAATGGATAGAAGAGATCAGACCCCCAACAATGGAGAGAGTAAATTCTCTTAGGGAAGATACAATTGTTCTAAGTTTTTCTTTTCATATATGTGCTCGGGACATATTCAGAACTTATGAGAGGGTCGGCCAAACAACTCAGCAGATTAAGGCGCCTGTAAGCAGACACAGGGGCCAGGTGCTGGCCCTGTCCCTGGGGTGCACTGGGCGGCAATTGAGACTGGGTGTGGTGGCACGTTCCTATAATCCCAGCTCTTGGGAAGCTGTAAACAGGTGGATCACTACAAGTCCAATCTAGTAGTGAGACCCTGAACACCCTGTAGGCCCTTCCCTAAATACAGAAGAGGAAGAGGAAAAGGAGGAGGAGGAGGAGGAGGAGGAGGAGGAGGAAGAAGACGATGATGACATAGTAGTAGTAGTTATGAGAAATCCAAAGAAAAAGGAAAATAAATGAAAAGAAAAAGATAGTAGAAGCAAAGCCAGAGGTGCTCCAAATGTTGGAGTTAGTAGTTAAGGACTTTTAAGTGTTATAAAATGTCATGAAAAAAGAAAAATGGCTATAAAGATAGAAATTTTAAACAATTGGCATCTATAAGAACCAAATAAATGTTCTGGAACTGAAAAATTCGATGGTAACTTATTAAATAGACCTGTCAACAGGTTGAACACAGAATTATTAGTGAATTTTTAAAGGGCTAATAGAAAATGTCTAAACTGAAGCACAGAGGGAAAAAAAATTGAAACAGAAAATGATGTGTCATAGGAGGGACATAGGAAAAAGCAACTGAGGTATTGGAGAAAGTATGGAATAAAACAATATCTGAAAAGATAATTGCTGAAAATTAATGTAAATTGATGTCCCTAAAACTGTGGGAATTATATTAAACTAATAAACAGAGACAGAGGCCAGAAAAACATGTACATATACAATACCCTAATGTGTGACCAAATCATTCCTGCAAAACAATGAAGAAAGGTGGTCTTTTCAATAAATGATAAAGAGGCAATTGTTTATCTCTATGAAGAAAAGGAGCCCAGAACTCCATCTCATACATAAAAATCAATTCAAGATGGATTTTAGACCTGCATGTAAAAGACAAACAGCAGCCTCTAGCAAAGAACTCCAGGAATGGCTTCATGTTCTTCAAGGATGCCAAGGTTTCTCAAGCTACCAAAACCCTGACCAGAAGAGGGAAAAATACTAAGTTAGACTTTTAAAACTAAGAACTGTTGTTCATTGATGTATTCCATTGTTCTTTTAGAAGAAAACAGGAGGTGGGAGAGAGGTGAGGGAATGGGCACATAAGAGTTAATGGGCACATGTACACATATGTTGTGTACATGTGCCAACCCCCTATGATGCATGTAATAATTATGTGCTACATATGTGTAACAACAAAAATAATAAACTTTAATGATTTATAAAAGCCAAACATTCTTAGCTCATGAAAAATAGATGTCTGAGACCCAAGAGAAGTGAAAGAACACAGCAAGGTCACACATTTAATAAGTGATTGAACTGAGCTGTGAATCCAAGCCTTATGTATATCATGTGCCCTGACATCCTTGATAAGGCCCCAAACATAAGGATCCCTCCAAAAAAAGAAGCTTGATGTTTTGTTTGTGAGTACTCTTGAGTAGGAATGTGTCACAGGTGCACTGGGGGTCCAGGTTGTCAGACAGTCCCAAAGGCAACAGTCGCTCCTGAGAGAAGCCAACACTCTGAAGCCCTTAAGGAATAGACTTTTAGAATATTTTTGAATTACTGTGAAAAATCTAGGGTAGTGACTCAGTGGTAGAGTACATGCCTAGCATTTCTTGAGACTGCTCTGAGTTTGATCACCAGCACTGAATGAATGAATGAATGAATGGATGAATGAAATATTTTTATAGTCTTGAGATAGGCAGGATTCTTAGAACATACAACACACTAAAGTCTAATTTATTTCATTGTTTTCTTTTATCAAAATCAAAAGCCTGTGCTTTCCTAAAGACTTCTATTAAGAAAATAAAAAGGCAAACTCTATACTTGGAGAAAATATGTTTATTTCTGACAAAAGCATTCAGTTCAGAATATATTAAGAATCCCTCTAAATGGTTAAAAAAAAATTGCACTTTAAAAAATATGTCTCACACTTGAAAGACAATTCTGAAAGGAAGATAAATGGTCAGTAAGCTAATAAAAGAAGTTCAAAGACTGGCCAAACAGCTCAGAGGATTAAAGCACCTGCAAGCAGGAACAGGGGCCATGGGATTGATCCCCAGGTCTGCTGTGCTGGCCCTGCCCCCGGGGCATGCTGAGACAATTGTGACTAGTCATGGTGGCGTGTGCCTGTAATCCTAGCTCTTGGGAGGCTGTAAACAGGTGGATCACTACAAGTCCGATCTAGTAGT
>NDGM011248752.1:0-11207 GCA_002564305.1 Octomys mimax
CACTAGGAAGAATGTATGCAATGTGTTAATTATTGAAACTGCCCTACCAATTTGGTTTGAAACCATCTCCTTGCTATTTGCTTCTCAATAAAATTATGGGAAAAAAAAGAAATGATTGTCATCCAGATATTTTTATCTACAACGTCTAGAATGTAATCAAATATTACCAAACATACAAAGAAACCCCATACTAAAAGTCAGCAAGCAAAGGTTTAAAATATCTAATATTAATATGTTCAAGATAAGTAGATTATTTTCAAGATGAATAGCATAAGCATAAAATTGATATGTTCAAGAAAAATAAACACGGGCTATGGAGATGACTCAGTAGAATAAGCACTTGCCTGGCAAGTGCAAGGCCCTGAGTTCAATCCCTGGATTCACAAAAGAAAATAAGAAAAGCTAGAAAAATAAGCAAACACAAGAGAACAGTTTGCTGGAAAACATTAGAAATGGCAGGTATTAAAAATGAAGCAAATTGAAAGCCTAGAGTTGAAAACTATGATATTTTAAATTGAAAACTAAATGGTATGTCTAATAAGAGATAAGACACAAAAAGAGGATTAGTAAGTAGGAGGGCATACCAGTGGAAAATACATGCACTGAAACAGAGATGGAAAGGATGGAAAATACTAATATAAAAATAAAATACATGTGGGAAACATGTAAAATAGTTAACATGCAGGTACCTGGGGTCAGACAATAAAGGAGAGCTAGAATAAGACAGAAGTCATACTTGAAGAGATAATATCTGAGGATTTTCCCAGTAAATGAAAAGTAGCAACCCATGGATTCAAGGGCCTGAATATACTACAGGAGGCTAAAGACAAAGAAAACCAAGCTAAGCATATAATAATAAAACTTGTAAAAATCAAAGAGAAAAACTTTAAAGTCCAAACTTTAAAAAACTTTAAAACTGTAAAAGATACAAGAAGGTAAGACATTAATACCTTTTGATAACTTTTCTAAAGAAGAGATAGAACCCAAAGAGCAATGAAATTGCACCATTAAAATGCTCAAAGAAAGTAACTGCTGGCCTAGAATTCAATATGCAGTAAAACATCCTTCAAAAATGTAGGTTAAATAAAGGTGTCTTCTGGCAAATGCTGAAAGAATCCATCACCACAGGCCTGCGATGCAAGGAACACTAAAAACGAATTTTTCTGGAAGAAACAGATAATCTCAGAGAGACACATGAAAATATAGGAAGAAAAGAAGAACAAAAAGAAAAGCTCAAATGAGTGCTCAATACATAAAACTAAATGTTTTCCTGTAAAAGTTAAAATACATGTATGGATTTATGACAAAATCACAAAATACAAAATGAGAAGTAAAGTTCAACTGTTCTCCAACCCTAGCATTGTCAGAGAAGTACAAAAAGTAAAACTTATAGTAATATAATAAAGAAGCATGACATAGTCTTTATAGAGCAACCACTGATCATAGTAAAAGATGTGCAATTAGCAACCTAATTAAGAGAAGAAATTGAGTGAGAAAAATTGTTATGCAAAAGAAAGGAGACAGATCAATTAGAAAATATAGAAAATTATGTAACAAGACTCATGTAGACATTAACCAATAGAATGATAGCATTATTATATTAAGATTAGATAAAGTAGATATCTAGGGAAAAACAATATTTGAGATTAAAATATTTTGTAACAATAAAAATTTAATTATATCACAAAGATATTAAAAGATGCCTATAATATATCTTCAAAATATGCCAAGTAAAACTATGTAGACTAGCACTGGGAAGGTAGCTTAGGTGGAAAGAGCCTGCCAAGCACGTGCGCAGCTCTGATTTCCATTCCCAGCATCACAGAGACAAACTAAATTGGCAGAAATAAAAGGCAAAGCACACAAATGTATGATGATACTAAAAGAATGACATTTTGTTGGTCATTTACGGAGCATAAAATTAGACTATCAAGAGTAAGATTTTACCTTAAAATAGTTCACCGATCTATTGATCTTTATCTACTGTGTATATTTATTAGTTCTATTCTGGTCTTTTTAAATACTATAGTCAAAAGTTATTTCTATTTTTTTGTTTTTTGTTTTCATTGGTTCGTTTGTTTCTTAGCAACTACCACCAAAATGGATACCATGGCTCACAGGGGAGTTAAGGAGATAAAAGAACTTGAATGCTTCCAAGAGGTAGAAGCGCAGTAAACTGATCTTACTGGTAAGTAGCTTCATTGAGCAGTGTTTTGATAAACATTAAGAAGTAAAATATAATCAACTCAAACCAAGTGATGGAGTGATGTTTAAAAAAAAAGTATTCTAATTTTATCATTTCTTAAATTGAGATTGATAGTTTCTCATAAATTAGAAGATAAGAAACACTATGTACAAATGTAATTATAAAGCTATCCACCAAAACAGATACATGAATAGTTCTAATTATTGGAGTAGATGCAGAGAGAGAGAGAGAGAGAGAGAGAGAGAGACAGACAGACAGACAGACAGACAGACAGACAAACAGAGAACCAAGCAATCAGACTAAGGAAGGGTAGGCTAAATAGCTCAGCGGATTAAAGTGCCTGCAAGCAGGCACAGAGGCCAGGGGCCTTGCCTGCCACGCTGGCCTCACCCCTGGGGAGCGCTGAGACAGCAATCGAGACTGGGCATGGTGGTACGCACCTCTAATACCAGCTCTTGGGAGGCTGTAAACAGGCAGATCACTATGAGTCCTATCTAGTAGTGAGACCCTGAACACCCTGTAGACCCTTCCCTAAAATACAAAAAAAAAAAAACAGACTCACTAAACAATAAAGGATGCTTTAAAATATGGAAATAAACCAAACAAAACAATTATTACCCAAAATAAACTGAATGAATCTCTACTCTGGCTAATGACAGATTAGATAACTTAAAAACACTCTCTCTCTAATGAGGGCTAGAAAAGTATGGACAAATCTTTTTCTTTCTTCAATTTTCTTATTCATTTTAATGAGAAAAAAGATAAACTAACAATGAAACAGTTTCAAAACAGGTAAGTAGGACAGTTAGTTACAATAATTATTACATTACATATTGTTGTCTTTGTAGTAGTTATTCAGAGGACAAGATGCAGACATGATATCATGTCTAAACAATATTAGTACAGCCCTTTCTTCTCAATGAACAAATCTTTTTTAAAATCAACTGAAAGGCCTCACAACATTAACAAGATAGAGAAATAGCACCAAGGCCTAATTAAGGGGAGAGCGGACACCCTGAGAAGTGAGCCCTGCATTTAACTCTCTGTGCTTGATTATGTGTGGTGGTCCTGGATGAGCTAAAGGAACAGCCACTAAAGATAGAGGCTGAGCTTAAAGAGCTGTCGATTAACCTTCTTTCCTTTCACACTGATCTCCAAACATCTGCATCCTAAGATTAATGTGAGCAGAAAGCACAAGGGCTATCGTGAAGACTGTAGGTCATATTCTAATCCTCTCAATCCCTGAAATTGAACAGAAGTGACCAGGATTGCTAGTGACTCTGGGCATCTCACAGAAGTAAATAAGAATCCCCTATGTAGGAGCATAACATCATCTTGGGTTTCGGATTATTTATTTCAACAATTTTAAAATACAATATCCAATATACAAATAGAAGCACATGGATCAGAGACAGGGCAACATGAAGACCAGCAGAGAAATGAACATATAACAGTATCCTTATACTGGATTTAGCAAACACTTTGAAATAAATGGGCTCTCCAATTTCAAAGAAATAAAGACTAACTTTGATAATTATAGCAAAGAAATGTAAAATGTACAAGAGAATCAAGTTCTTTTTTCTAGCACCAAAATGTACATGTCAAGCACAAAACTATATGTACCATCTTTGTACAATGAGTACATGAAGTTATTGATTCATTTATTTAATAGGTATACACTGAGCTAGCTTTCTGTATAAGCCAATTAGGTTCCAAGGGAGGTGAGGACAAAAGTAAAATGTTGGTACTCTGCTGTCACAGACAGTCATATTTATCATGCATGTTATTCTAGTCCTAAAAGCATTAACTGGAATTACCCTAAGATATTTTCAGTGTTTTTTTAAGGTGAAGTAAAAGGAGTAAGTTTTGATGTTTAAAAGGTCTAGTCTTTCAAATCTCTTCTTTGAAATGGTGCTAATGATGGGCAGATTGGATGCCATGATTACTATGTGGTTTGTGTAAGATTTGGTTGCCTTAATCTGGAATGGCAAGAGCCATAGTAATTCATACTCCAGAGCATAATGGCTTCAGCCTAAGTATTATGATCACACAGGACTTAAGGTCACCACCATTCCTCAGGCCACAGAAAAGCATAAGAAACTTGGTATCATATATATTTGAAACTGTAATGACTTAGGGAGTATTGAAAGTAATATATTTCTTTTCAATTTCTTCAAAATAGGAGACTGCTAGGGCCTCTTGGAGAAAATAACCTATTCTCAATACTAGGAAGACAGTTGAATTAAAGCATAAACTACTTAACTTCTGAGATAAATAACCTTCATAGCAAATATAGCTTTGAAAAATTTCCATTTGGAGCCTGGGAAGGAACAAAGTTTCTTCTTAGAAGCATGAACTTCTCTGCTACAGATTCACGAACAAATGGGATACAAGCTGGTCTGTCAAAGAACACATGCAGTACCAGGAGTGGCAGCATATACCTGTAATCCCAGTACTCTGGGAGACTGATGCAAGAGGATCTTGCTGGGCTTGAGCCCAGCAAGACCCTATCTCAATTGTTTTAAGAAATTCCTGGATTGTAGTCCTGTGGGAAGGTCTGGGTTCAATCCTCAGGGAAAGAAAAAGAAAATGGAATGAACAGAGAAGAGAGAGAGAGAGGGGCAGACAGACAGACAGACAGACAGACTTACATATATCTGTTATTTGTCCCAAATGCTCTACTCTGTTGGGGCACCTAGAAGAGAGTGATCTGTCCCCACACCCTCTACCAGGAGCCAGAGAAGTCCCAAGTGTCTCATACATAGTTATTGGGCTGTAGTCAAGCACTGCAGGTATCTGCCTGGCTCTGAGTTGAATCACTATGGATGGAGCAGCTTGTGCTCCTATATAAAACCTGTGGCAAACAATGCTGCCAAGGTGGGTCACTGCCTGAGTCACAAAGACCACCACAACAGTAGGGTAGGAGCCACGAGCACACTGCCTCAAGACAAACATAACCAGCTCCCAAGTAATGCTTGCTGGAATGGCACTCTTCTATACTGGGACTCATGTATGTCTTTAGCACTAGGGTTACTCAAGAAGCTCTATCTGCAGGCAGTCCCCAGTATGGTGAATTTTGGAATCTGCCCAGTGATAGGTCTCACTAGTCCAACACTTTGTTCCAGGGAGGACTTATGCATACTTCTCTTACCCATACACCCAGGAAATGGAGTCTTATGTTTTATGTTCCACAAGGTTAGAGCAGTGCTGATGAGAGACACCTTGGCCACCTGGGCTGACACTAAGCTGGATTGCACCTCAGTCCCAAGCTGTAAGGACCCATATGGTTTCAAGGATGTACCAGGTTCCATGCCCTAAGGCTCTGTGCTTTGAACTTTGAGCTGTGTATTAGGCCTTCAGTATCTGCAGTGTGCTGGGCCTGGTACTGGGTTCCCACATGAGCTTTCATGCCCCACTCCCAAGCATGTGGAGTGCTGCTACATGTTATATGACCCAAGGTTCGAGAAAGATGATTGCCACAGTTATCTGCTTGGCCTCACCATCCCAGAAGCTCAGCCAAAGTAGCTTGGCAGAGGACCTGTGGGGCTCTCCACCACTGGGTTTCCAGCTGCAGGTTTAGTACTGGGATTCAAGTCTAAGAGGTGAACTTCATTCCTTCTCTGTTCTTCAAGTGGAAATATCTCTCTCTGTATTGAGCTTCTTGGAACTGGAGATGGGAGTGAAGTCACAGGCAACTCTTTGGCAGTCACCTTCTTCCATGGGTCCTTTTGTTTTGTTGTTAGAATAAAGAGGTCTCTCTTGTGAAAAGAGTTTTGTGCGTGAATAGTTATTCACCATGGTGCCTGTGGGGAGAGACCCTTGGAGTATCTTATGCAGCCGCCATCTTGCTCTGTCTCTCCTGCCCCCATTGGTAAAGGACTATAGACAGACATATGGGAAATGAGTACCTTCTTATAACACTCTCCAAATGTATGTTCCTGTATAACAGAGTGATCCAAAGTTTGAACTCAAGGTAACATTTCTTAGATTCTTAGGTAGCATTTGTATGGAATAACAGATTCATTATACTTCCAAAGTGAATCTACAACTCCAGTGGCTCCTAAACTTCTGAAGTTACAATGATCTGTAGAATCAGATTTGGCTTTAACAACACATATAAAGTGAAGCCAAAATGATAACCTCAGGATCAGAACAAAATGATACATTATCCTAGCAGAAAAGATATAGAAAGCAAAGAATTTGGGATTTTTATAAGAGTGCCATGAAATTTTCTTACAGACTTTGTTCCATAAGTTAAAATCTTACTCTCTTTAGCATACTTTAAGTGAAGGGAATTCTTTTCTAACTGACTTCAGTGGCTGAAGGTGCTATTTGCTAGATCTTTCCTTTTTCAATATAAGATAATAACTAGAAACACCAGATGGCTCCTATCTCATACACATTGTTCTCCTTAACAATATCTGAGGAAAGTTTCAATTCAGGATAAAATACTTAGAAAAATTAAGTACTGAACTCAGTACAGAATGTACTCAATTTGATTAAGAGCTAATTTTAAAATCTACAAACAGGGCAACTGTAGATATCGAGCAAGCATAACAACAGAGAGGTGTGGAGAGATCCAGGTTTCCTGACTATTCATTCCACGTGAGGAAACGTATACAGTTATTGCACATGGATAAAGATAGGCTGTTCTGGCTGCAATTCAGCTTCTCTCTCATGTTACTGATCTGCTATTTACAAATAATTTCTGTACTGGTCAGTACAGAGTCACAGATTTGTCTTTCCCTTATACCACAAGTGGTGTATATACATATAAAATTTAAAAAATATTAAAACTCATGAAAGTTAAATATTTAAAATTCACAGATGTGTTTATATGATTATTTCTAGCCCTACTTTCTGGTGCACCAGAAAATAGGTGTCTCTATGAATAAAAGACATGGACAAGGCAATTTCTGTAGTATGAAGAGATTAAAGTTTGTATAATAATTCAGCTAAGTTCCTGAGAGACAAGCCTCCTACAATGTGGCTCCAGGGGTTATGTAGATATCTATCTTCACACAGGGAAAAGAAAAATTTATAGATTGATAGTTTTCATAAGGTTTTCCCCATTACTCAGAGTTATTTGTGTGAGTCCTTCCTACCTCCCACACTCAGAAATTTCCTAAAGGCAATTGCTTAAGTTGAGCTGCTAAAATGTAGCTGTTTAAGAAGGGTATGGAGACATGCTTGAATCCCAGAGATCTTAGAGACTGGGGCAAGAAGGTTGAAAGCTTGAACCTAGCCTAGACAAATTAATGAGACCTTGTCTCAAAATGTAAAACATTTAAGAAAGGACTGGGGATGCAGTCCATGACAAAAGCCCAAGTCCAGTCTCCAGTGTGTGTGGGTGGGAGGGGGGAGGAGATAGAGCTGTTTAAATGTTTCTTATCCCTTACACTAACTTTAAATGACTAACAAAGTGAGCACCCCTCTTTGGAAACTGAGAGATCCAAGCTTTTACTCTAAATAAATTCTGAGTGTCATAACTGGGCACAAAAAAATGGAATTGAATAGGGATCATTTTCTATTGGGAGACATGGAACTGGAGCTGTCTCACAGAAGCCATTCACAGTTCAACAGAGCCACCAAAGCAACCCATGTCTTACATAGAGATAGAATTAAGGTTGTTAATAAGCTGATCTTAAAGATATCACCTTAGATTATCCAGAAGGGTCATGCATAATCACAAAAGTCCTAAAGTGGAAAAGGGAATGGCAGAAGAGTCAGAATTGGAGAAATGGAATACTGTGAAAGATTCAACCAGCAATTGCCCTCTTTGAAGATGGACAGATAGGCCATGAGTCAGGAGGTGATCAGTCTCTAGCCCCTGGAAAGGTCCAGAGCTGATTCTTCCCTAGAACCCCCAGAAGGAACTCTGCTCTGCCAATATCTTGATTTTCTTTTTACTTTTCAATTTTGTTCACAATTATTTTTAACTACAATGCATTGTTTTTAGTCTAATCATACCCACTTCAGACTGCCAAAGCTATGAGAAATATTGTCTCATTATTTTAAGCTACTAAATTTGTGGCAATTTGCTACAGCAACAAATTAATACAATCATTGGAATGCTTTGGGGCATTTTTAGATTTCTTTGATGCTATCAGTTTATTTATGGAATGCTGGTATGGAAAACAGTGTTCATACAATATTCATGCACCTTCCAAATCATTCCCGGGCAAGCCACCATGGCTAGCCAGTCTCCCCACCACAAAATGACCACAATGCAGATTGTTGTAGCTACCCTCAGTTTCATAACTTGAGTAGAGCTTAGAATTTCCACTTCAAAAAAGTCCCAGATGATGTGGGTGCTTCCCATCAGGAGGCCAAACTTCAAGTCTCCCTGATGTAGTGGAAGAGAAAGACATGTAAATCCACAATTAAGATAGAGAGTGCTAACTAGCATGCAGAAACACAGAGATAATACAGCAAGCAGTGGAGAGGCATCAAGATTATGCATTTAGTTGGAGAAAGGTTTAACAAAGAAGCATATTAGGAAAAGAAAAACAAGAAAAGACACAGGAAAGTGTGGGATGGGGAGAATCAGGAAAGGCATATGTGTATCTGGCAGAGGGCGACCCATACGAAAGGACAAAGAGGGAAACCCCTTTTACTTTCATGACACTGAAAAGACAAGCTAGAGCCAAGGATGCCCATGGGAAAGTGGTGGGGAATGAAGCCAGAGAAGGATACAGGCCAGTTATGAGGCTTTTTCTGCACCAAGCACAGCAATTTTATATTATCCTAGATGTTAGAGACAACTATTGGTGTCTATAAACAGACTTACCCATTCGAGGGAACATTTGGCAGCTGTGGTGCGGATGAGACCAGAAGCAGAGAAAGCAGTAAGGAAGCTCTTCTAGGAGTCCATCAGAGAACTGTGAGGGGCTGAGCTATGGTAGAGGCAGTAGCTTGGAGGGCATAGCTAAGAGAGAAGCATTAAAGTTGCCGATTAACTTTTGTTACCTCAGTTACCAATTAAATACGGGAATTGAGGGGGGACTGTGGAGAACTAAATGATGACTGCCAGGGTTTAAACTTACACATTGGATTGACTAAAGGAACAATTTGGCAAGAACAAAAATCATGGAGGAATCCATGACCAGAAGAGGTTACAGATTCAGTTACAAATTCACTGTAATCTATTAAGGTGCCAGAATTATATGAAGGGAAAAACTGTGAGATCATAGTTTTAAATAAGTATGAGTTGCCAGGATGCCAAAGCATAAAATGAAATCTAATCTTCAGGATGTAAGTAGAGACCATACTCAGAAATGAAATAAATCACACCTGCATGTGCAAACATCACAGTCTTGTGAGTGTTATAACCTGAAAGAGTAAATAAAATCTGAAAGGTAAAAAAACAAAAAAGAAAAAGAAATCTAATGTTCATATCCAATAAAAATGTTTACTTAGTCTTTAAATCCAAAGTAGTTTTTTTCTCCTCAAATACTTTTCACAACAGTATATAATGTCCTTCCACCTTTCCCGGACTGACGATTTAGCCAATCTCTGCCAGAGTCAGAAGCATTGCAAATGAAAGGGGAGAATAGGGAAGGACTCCATAAGGACTGACTTGTGACAGAACACACTTAACATAAGGGTTTTGCCTGTGGTAGGTACTTTTTTTAAAGTATGATTTAGGGTTGGATACCGTTTTGCTCTTTCTGCCCTAAATGGGTATGTGAATACATTCTGTCTTTACCCTAAAGACAAACCTACGCACGCTGATTGCAAAGAGACATAAAGAAGGTATGCACTAAATCAGAATTAATGCTTTTAGTGTTAAGAGACTATATAATGAATAAGACTTTTAATAATTCAAGAAGAAACCAAGAAAATTAAAACAAAAATTTAAACGATTCAGGTATATTGAGCTCTAACTGAAGTATATTAAATGATACTACATATTAAAATGCAAATTAGTTGTGTGGTTTCAAAAGTTAAATATTGAACGTCGACCATATAAATTAATTTAAATGACTATTTACAAAAGAGAGGTTATAAAATTGTTGTATTCTGCAAGTGTTTTTACAAAACAGTACATAAATGCATATAAATTATATACAGAAAAGTATCACCTAAAGAACTACAGATAATTTTAGTTATTATGTATCCTTTCCTATATTGTATAAGAATTCAATAAGAAGAAAGCTTTGCTTTTATAAAGAAAAACATAAAAACATATTTAAAACTTTTAATTGTCATAAAAGAAAACCCAAGATTATGCAGACATCTGTCCCTAAAACAGATGTTCACCCAACTGTCTTTCATTGCCAAAAATGCAGCCAAGTGACATCCAGAGTTAATGTCAATCTTGGTGACAGATATCTAGACTTAAGCAGAGCTAGGGGGCTACTCGCTTACTCAGAAATGACTCAAACATTAGAGGTAGTTGGTAAATTTGAACTAAACTAAGGATAGAATATTTTAGGGCATCACTTTAGAAAGCTGTTTTAGATTACTGAGGCCCATGAAAGAGTGAGGTTAAAAGCATTGTTTCTTCCAAGGAAGTCAGTGTTAACGACTCTCCTTAGATGCAAAATTAATAGAATATATAGTATAGTAGCTATGGTGGGATACATTTCCTACATATAGACCTCTTGGTCATGATCGTAGAAGTAAAACTTCAAGGTAAGAGCAGAACACCATAGTGCAGCTATTGCACAAAAGGTTCCCACAAATACAGGAAATTCTACAATACCAATTCAGAAGAGAAATTCAGGAATGTGAATTTATGCTGATAAGCATAGGATTATGTATAGATATTTAAAGTTTAGGTAACAGTAGCCACCAATATAATGTCTGCTTAAGCTAAATTTTCCACAGTTTGCTCAAGGTTACTGTTTACTGAAGTTTATTAAAGGTTAATTATCCTTATAATGTAACCATTAATGAGAAAACTGGAAAATTAGTACTTTAAGATGACAAAATCATTAAGTTAGAAGTTAAGTCAGAAGTAAGTTAAGTGAGAAGTAAGTTAAGTTAGAAGTAAGTT
>NDGM011248753.1:4606-14998 GCA_002564305.1 Octomys mimax
AAAAAAAAAAAAAAAACCCAAAACAAAAAACTAAAATTCTGGTCATAACCCAAGCTGTTCATATGTCAAGTGGGTCGTACCTCGAGGGTCCACAGAACACCCTGGGGTTTAACAATGCTGCTCTCCAAGTACAGATTTTAAGGCCAAGAGGGAAAACTGTTTGAACACAGCAGTTTAACGCCACGCTTGGCAACACAGCAAGGCCCTGTCTTAAAAACAAACATGGACAAAAAAGGTGTTTCAGTTTTTCTGTCTACTTAATCTGTCATCTTATTGTGTAAATTTGAGCAGCAATTAAGGTTTATGAGCTGTGTGAGTTGTTAGCTTAACTCATATTCCAGAGGGGAAATGACGGTGTGAAAGACAAATCTGCTTGTCTGACCCAGGAGCCCTTTCCTCCTAACCAGGACTGACTGTAATGCTGCTTTTCTCCTCCTTCCCTGGGCCTCAGAACATGCTAGTTTCTCCACAGACTGCATCAAGTTTATACAGATAGAGAATCACAACATTGCAAAGGGAATAATTTAAAATCCAGATCTCCATCTCCAGACCCCGTCCCAGAAGACCTTAGCACCTCAGCAAGGATCTATGGTTTTCCCATTTCCTTAGGCTTTCTGGGTTTGTTTTCTCTTTTTGTACCAAGGACTGACCCCAGAGCCCTCTAACAGTGAACTACATCCCTAGTGTTCCCTTCTCCTTTTTTTCTTTACAGTATTGAGAGTTGAACCCCAGGCCTTTGCACTGAGCTACATCCCCAACCCTTTTTAAAATTTCTTTTAAGATGTTTTTGGTTTTAATTTTATTTTGGTCTTGCTACTTTCAGGTAATTTATCCAGACTTGGGAATCCTCCTACTTTAGCTCCCAGGGCGCTGGAGTTACAGGCATGTGCTGCCATGCCTGGCTATTCCTACCCAGGCTTTTTATTCTTTGAGACAAGGTCTTGCTAAGTTGCCAGGTTGGCCTTGAGAACTGCTAATTTAGTGGGCTCCCTCCATGGGTGTGTGAGAGTATGCAGGTTGCTAAAGACTGGAACTTTTACCAAGCAACCTTTGGACAAGTTTATTTGTTCCCTTGTATGTTCACTCATTCATCCTAAGCCATTTATTGATCAACTACTATGTATGAGATGGACAAAGTAGACCCACATCCCTGCCCTTGAGCAGCTTACATTCTAAAGAGACACATAGACACTGGAGGACTAGAATGTGGCTAGTGCTACAGAGAAAGACATAAAGCAAATAAAAGGATAATGAGTATAAGAGATGAAGAAAAGCTTACAGTATTACAGTAGGGTGGTTAGAAGTGGTGGCATTAAGTTGACATCTGAGCAAAGTGTTGAGAGGGAGCAAGCCATGTGGGCAGCTGGTAAACCAGTCCCGCACAACTAAATGGGGGCAGGCATGGCCTGCTGGGGTGCTGACAGGAGGCTGGCGTGGCAGATGCTGGAACTAGAAGGGGAATAGCCAGAGGAGGCAGACAAGTAATGGGACCAGTCTTCAGCGGGCCTTGTGGTCCATGTCCAGACTCTGGCTTTGGTGACATTTCTGCTAGGTCATAAATAGGGGAGTGATAACCTAGTCCAGGCTATAGTGAGACAAGAGTGAGGGCAAGCAGACTAGGTAGAGGGCTGATGTGGGACTTCAGGGAAGTAATGACCGCATGGCACAACTAGCTGGCAGTGAAGTGATTCGACACTGAATCTAATCGGAAGGTCCAGCAGACAGGGTGTGCCCTAGAAGGAAAAGAGAATTATGAATGTGCCAAGCTTTGGGGACTTGAGGATCTGGAAGGTACAAGGTTCCTATCAACCCTTCCTCACTCAGCACATATTTATGTGAACATTTCCCTCAAGGGAGACTGCTACACTACTCGCCGAACTAAGAATGTGTGTCTATTTCCTTTCAGTTCTTTCTCCATGGATCTGACCTGAACTCTCTCCACACAAGCCTTCCCAGAAACATTCTCCCCAAAGAGTACGGGGGCACAGCTGGAGAGCTGGACACCGCTACCTGGCACGCAGTGCTGCTGGCCTCCGAGGAAGACTTTGTGAGAGAGTTCTGCCAACCTGTACCCGCCTGCGACAGCATCCTGGGCCACGCGCAGCTGCCCGAGGGGCTCACATCTGATGCACAGTGTGATGACTCTATGCGAGCTGTGAAGTCCCAGCTGTATTCCTGCTATTAGCCAGCCCCTAGGTGTGTCACCTCACTTAAATCCTCTCCTTTGCTTCTTAGAAACTCGTAAGAACTTAAGTGCCAAGGCCTGTCTTGCTTATAAGAAGCAATGAAATGGTAGCAGGAAGGAACAGCTTGGAGAGCTGTGAGGGCCAGGCCATCACAGGCACAGCAAGCCTTTGGCCACCTGAGATTATTGCTGGGATATGTGGAAAATATCCCCATTGTGATTCGCAAACATTTGCACACTCTAGTTCTTACTCATCTTTCTTACTCAGAAGCAAGAAAAGTCAGCACCAAAGTTACTTTGATCCCACCTTCCTGGAGAAAACCTGACTGGCCAGTCAGTTACTCCTTTGAAACACTTCGGCCAGGCCCGTGAGGTGGCCAAATGTGAGGCTTGGGGGGACCTTTGTCTTTCATCCGAACCTTAACTGTATACCTGTTGCTCATCAGGAATCTTCAAGGCCGAGGTCTGGCCCCATTTGCCATTACTGGGTTTGGGAAGCGCCTTAGCTGATCCTGGAATCACCAGGACCCATGTGGTCCTTACTCCCTGATCAAATCTGGGAGCCAGAGGCTTTAGTATCCCTGGACTCACTGGTCAAATCTTGCAACAGACTTTTTCCCCCAGACCTATAAAGCCTTAGCCCTGGTTTTCCATGGAGTCACACAGGGTCCTAGAATTAAGCTGATTTTGCTGAACGTAAAGTCGTGGATGCTAGGCCTGTATAGCTAAAGGAGTTCTGGCCTAGGAGTCAAAGACCTGAGCTCCAGATGTGTGTGGACCAGACATGGGCCCCTGTGGGCTTTAGCTTTCTCATCTGTAAAATGAGGCTGGCAGAAATTCAATTTTCTGACTAGATAGATGACCACCTCCATGCAAATAGTTGGATACTGGTTTTTTGTGGTATACACAGGGCTTTCTATGAAGAAGTATCATCATTTGGCCCAGCCTTTAAAGAGCAGCACAAGCAGGTAGGCATGTTAACATACACCTTAGCATTCAGGAGGCTGAGGCAGGAGGATCACTATGTTTGAAACCAGCCTGGGCTACACAATTCAAGGCCAGCCTGAACTACATCACGAAGTCCTGTCCAAAATACCCCAGAATAAAAATTGGGGGAAATAGCTCAGTGCGAAGGCCCTGGGTCCAATCCCCAGTACCACCACAAAAACAACAAGAAACACGTATATTCTGGAACTCAGTGACATCAACTTTTTCCCTTTTCTGGTGATGGTTAAACTTTAATAAGAGGACAGCTTTTGCCTGTAATCTCAGCCACTAAGGAAGCTGAGGCAGGATAACTGAAAGTTGAAGCCAGTCTGGAACAGCACAGTGAAAACCTGTCTTTAACAAAAACACTGCACTGGTCAGGCCTCCAGGTGAACTTGGAGATCTTGGATGAATTCCTGCCATCCCGAGTCACTACTGGTAGAACGTACACCTGGCTGTGGTAGTTAAGAGTACTTGAGCTGCTTTCATTCATCTCTGGAAATACACATAGGGGCAGGTAACTGCTGGGACACCTCTGAGCCCCCATGTTCCCACACTGCTGGAGTTTCTTCAGCCTGAATGTTAGTTATCTACTTCAGCACTTTAGATCCTCCCAGCCAAGACTTCAGCCTTAACCCAGGCAGCATACATACTGGATGGCTCATCTGGTGGCTTCCCACCTACTTCCTTCCATATTCATTCTTGATTATGGAGTACTGCTTGCTGTGCTTCTCCCTCCCTTCTCTGCACATTTAGATTGTGCAGTTAAAGAACAGCGCTCCGAAATTCAGAGCTCAATCTGTGCTACCTAGCTGTTCATCTTTACAGCAATTTAAGAGATATCTTGGTAAATTTTTGGTAGAAATTAATTTATGTACCTCATTAATGCTAATTTTAGGAAGTTCTTTTTCTCTTAGATACTAACCCTGGATTCTATAGGGTCCCGGCTGAGCCAGAAGTGCCAAAATGCACACCCCTCACTGCCCTTAGTTCCACCTGATGGCAATGGACCAGTGCTGCTAACAGGACCTGAGGGGGAGGATGGCTGAAGCGGACCTTCAGAACCCAGCAGCCTGGATGGAAGAACCAGTGGGGAGGTTTTGGGGGAGAAAGAAAATACAACAGAACTAGACAAGGAGGGATCAAGCATTAAGCCCTACCACGTTCCTGGCCAGTTGCCTTTGTCTATGTGACTAACACAGACATAGCCAGACTCATGAAGCGTATGAGACCAGCCAGGAGCTGGGCACGCTGGCATACACCTTTAATTCCAGCTATTCAGGTGGATGAGACCAGTCTGGGCAGCTTAACAAGGCCGTCTCAAAAAATACACAAAGGACTGAGGATATAGCTTAGTGGTAAGAATTTTCTTGGGCTCAATCTTCAGTACAAAGAACCCAAAAAGGATGTTGCCAATCTTCCGGGCCTTTCTGGCTAGACCCAGAATTTGTTTTAGTTTCTGAGCCAAGTCAGCCAGGGTTGGTCTGCCCCAGGAGCAGCTATGCTTTGTGTTTGGCTCCAGAGAGTGATCAAAGTCTTGCACCTCAGGAGGTTTGGACCAAGCTGTGAACCAGGACCTCCCCAGTGCAAACCAAGGCAGGGTGCTTATGTTGACCTGCGGGGCTGCCATGAGCAATGCTTAGTAGTAGGGAGAGCCCTGGAGGAGCCAACAAGTGAACATTGAAAACTAGGGAGTGTTTTCCACCAGGGAAAAGTTGTGTTTCACAAACACAGAAATTGACTTCCCCACATCCACTGTAGTACACTGAGAAGAAAGAGAAAGCAATAGTAAACTAGAATTGAGTGCCAGCTCTGTCCGAGGTGGCGCTGAATGAGCCTCTTTATACCCCCCAATCTCTGTAGGACAAAGGGGACCTACACACTATGAACTCTGACCCTTCTGTTCCTGGCATCTAATTGATTTTACTGCCATAGGAACATTGTACACAAGGTTTCTTTTTTTTACAGGTGAATTTAGGAAATTTAGATCTAAATAGGTTGGGAACTAAAGGTTCTAAATCACTCTGTGAGCTTAGGTACATAGGGATTTTCTTCCTCCTCTGTTCCCTATCCCCCTACCCAGAATTCTGGAAAAACGTGCCTCTTCCTAGAGACTTTCTTTTCTATCTTCATGAGGAAAGGCAAACAAAGTCTACCCAACAGCCAGAAGTGCAACCCTGGCTTTGCGCCTTGACTTTCCTGTTTTTGTTTTTGGCCGAGGTAGCCTGACATTGCTCATACTTCATCCTGCTTCCTGGAGGAAGTAACTCAGTCGTGTAAGCACTGGAGGTTACCAGATACAGCTCTTCCAAAAAGAGCAGGGTTGACAGGAAGCGCTTTCCTTGAATTCTTGTGCACCATTAGCCTTGAGTGGGCAGTTACTGTAAATGTCATCTCACCCTCAGATCAGTCTTGGAATTACTTTTCCATTTGAGCAGCAAAAGCTATCTTGTTGTGGCATTATTACCTCATGTAAAAGTTGTCTGCTTTTCAGGTTTTCCTTTGAAATCTTTTGTTTGGAGAGTAAGACATTAGCTAGGCTAATGTAAGTGTGGCTGTCCCAGGGCCCTAAGAGGCAGGGAGACTCCAGACAGGGGACTGCTTGGGAACTGACACCAGTCCTGGTAACAGCCCTCAGTGCTGGGAACTGTCAGCTTTGTAAATCTGAGCTGCTTTCTGCGCTCCTGACTCAGAATAAATGGTGTGCTGGAAATGACAGAACAGGAGCTTGTTTTATGAGAAGGTCCAGTGTGACTGACAGAGAAGACAGCAACACACTGGTTTTCAAAACCTCACCAGGTAACACGTTTAGTCAGGCAGTGCGCCAGCTGCTTGTGTGGGCTCCTATGGACATGCCTCCACTGCCTGGCCACCAGGTAGTAGGAGAATGGATGAGTGAAATACTTGAAACTTCTCTGTGGCCACAAGCCTCCAGCACCACCCTGATGGAGTGGGAGCTGGGCTACTTCCCTGCATAGTCTCGGGCACCATTTCGGCCACTGGTCACATTCCTTGCTTCAAACTGAAATTCAGTTTGGCTTTGAGTACAGGGACATGGTGGCGGGTTCATCTACTTCAGTATTTGTTTTGACCAAATGTTTATTTTTCTAGTGCATTTTTCTAAGTCAAAGTGGTGAAAATATGTAACTTCAGTATGCATGACTCAGTCTTAATAAAACTTCCTTTAAGGTTGAGTATGTGTGGAACTTTTTGTGATGATGATAGTTTGGGTGCATAGTCTGAGGTCTGCTGACAGGCAGAGCCTCCCTCAGGGGAAGCGAGGAGGGCACCGTAGCAGCTGCTGGGCTGGCTGCCCCCACGTACCACATGCACTGAGATTATTCCAGGCAGCATAAAGGAGAATGAAGCCAGCTGCATTTAGTAGAAGCCATGTGCCAGTGTTTCAGCTCGAGGCCTCCCATCCCCAAATGCTCAGGAAGGTGAGCACGTGTGTTAAGTACACACACAACACAATCTCATTTCATCTTCAGGTAGCCTTCAGGAAGCAGCATTATTGAAGCACAGAAAGGTGACAGGAGCAGAACTGGCGTTCAAGGTGGACCAGGAACACCTGCTGCCTGGTGCCAAGCATACACGCCCCCAGGCAGGTGGCCCCCCAAGAACACAGAAAGAACATAGGAATGTTTTACAGAGGAGGCAAGTTTCTTTGTGGATAAAAGATTCTTCTCTGGAAAAATAACGCAGCAGTTCTGATGGTGTGGCCTGAGCAACTCTGGTACCATACATGCTAAGCTGCCTTACCTGTCACCTTGTGTGTTTTTATGGAGATAGCAGCTGGGTCCCCAGGGCAGGCCAGGTGTGGGGAGGCAGCTGACACTTCCACACAGAATGCGGGCTTCATATGGCCAACCAGGAAGTCCTCATACAGCCACACAAGTGGCTCTGGATGCCAGCCTTTCCTGAGGAGGCTGTGGAGCTTAAGCAGTCTCTCTCACTTTGGAAAATCAGCTAACAACTCCAGTCCTTACCAAACAGCAATGTCAGGAGCAGCAACGGAGGCCCTGTTCTGTCAGTGCCCATGCATCAAGTTATGGGTGTGCAGTGATACAACTGTGCACTTGAAGCTGGTGAGCAGGGCAGGGGTGCAGCTCAGTGCCTTCAATCTATCCTCAGTACCAAATAAAGCTGGTGAATGACATCCTCTAGGGTACCACTTAAGGACTTTTACCCCCAGGACTGGGGATGGTACTCTGAACCTTTGTACTGAGCTACCCTCCCCAGCTCTTTATTTTTCTTGTATGAGAGTCTCACTGGATCACTAAGTTGCCCAAACTGAGCTCAAACCTGGGATCCTCCTGCCTCAGCCTCCTGAGTGCATGGATTATAAGCATGTGCCACCAAATCCAGCTTCTTAGGGAAAGTTTTTAACCAATGTCCATGCTCTTATCGGACTAGATGCCAACCCCTACAGATAGAATGACCTAGTAAGATACTAGTGGCTGCCTCCAGGTGATAGCAGTAACTTTTGTTTAAATGTTAAGTGGAGCTATCTATGAGCCAGGTGATTCCCATTATGTTTCCATGTAGACCCAAAGACAGTAAGGTCTGTGTGAGAAAAGAACTCCGGTTAAATCCTATTTACTTAGGCTTTGCCTCTTCCTCAGTCATCCTGGACAAGTTATTAACCTCTGTAAGCGTCACTCAGTCTGATCTATAAAGGGAGAAGAAGGTATCTACCACCTTACAGGAACGCAGATACATCCAGGCACTGCTTAACACGCTCGGTTAGGTAGTGTCTATTCATTACTCTTCACCTGAGGACACAAGCACCAGCAGTGATCAGGACACCACTAGGAAGCTGATGGATTTGGGTGCCTAGGAACAGGATGGGTAGATCACAACAAGAGTAGAGAGGAACAGCAGCTCCTATTAATAAGGTATCTGCCGTCAATCTACATAAATCAATTTAGTATTACCTAAATACTTCAGGTTGATGTATACAAAGAAAACTAAAGTGAAGCAAAGACCTATACAAAAAGGGCATGCTGCTTAGAATTAGATCGAAGTCATGGTTGAATCCAGAACATCAACAGCAATACTGATAGCCAAGTGGGTGGTCATTCTTCGGTAATATCTTTGGTTATCAAGTTCTGTTTCCCAGCCAAGTACATTACATGACCAACCTAGAAAGTGAACTAATCCAACATGGGCCTACCAGCTTTCTCACCGCTGCCACTAGGGCAAGGTGCAGCTACCACTGTGGTCTGATGCATTCCTAGCTAGAACATCCCACTGACCGAGGACTGGGCCCTCTGTCCACAGCCCTAGGGACAGACAGGCCTGTTCCTAGTGAAGAGACACCAAGTGATTCATTTGGGGTGAAATGACAGCTTGAGGTCTAATGATTCCAAGTATTCCCCTTCTGTGAAGTACAATCCTGGGCTTATTCAAAATGCTGGCATTATTCACATCTGTGTTATCATGCAGCACTAATATAATGCAATTTAGTTAAGTCAGAAGTGAACAACTACATTTCCACTAAGAGGCAGAATGAAGGGCTAGGGAGATGGCTCAGTAGAATAAGCGCTTGCCTGGCAAATGCAAGGGTCTCAGTTCAATCCCCGGTTCTGCCAAAAAAAAAAAGGCAGAATGAAAATTCTTAAGACATAACCAGCCAAAGGAGAGACACTCACCCCAATTTAAAAAAGTCTTACTTCAAATAATATCAAAGCTATGAGAAAAAAGTAAAAAACTTTATTCGACTTTGTTACATTATTTTACAGGTTAGGATTGCTTTTATTTTGAGTTATGTAGAGGTGAACATAGCAATTTTTAGAAGTTTAAGACCTTTAGTGCTGTTACTGTAGCTCTCCTGGTGTAAAGGCAAGTAGGGTATCTGCTTTTCACAGGGACGACCAAAGGCCTGTCTTACCCTCAGATCTTTCAAATCCTTTGCTACTTTATCTCTGCATGAAAACCTGCATAATCACTGGCATCAAGAACGCTGGTTCCAACAATGCACATTAGGCCCTGCTTCCCCACCTTCCACCTCCACTCCAAATGGAAACCACTCTTTTTCTGTAAGATCACCTCAAATCCAACCTCCATCAACTTCTGAACATTACCAACCCCTATCATCCAGCCTCATATAAACCCACACTGAGACTACCACCTACTGGCACAGTACTTTAAGTGGGTTAATATAGCTGTATTCTTTACCTTATGTATAAGGTACTAACACTAAGGCAAAAAGACATACAGCCATTTGCCCAGGCTCATAACGCAGTATATACTCACTTGGTATTAGCTGACCAGTTTAACAGTTAGCAAATAGCAAAGCTGTGATGCAGCCCAAGGTAACCATCAGCCTATTAACTATTTCTAAGGGACCACTATCTTCATCTCTGCAATACAACCTGGGCTTCTACATGCTTCTCATCTAAGTAAGGGGGAACTAACAGTTACCTGGGCAACTAAACCAGAATCACCCAAGAAATCAACCTTTCCTCCATATTTAATTAATTTACAATGTTAAAATTCTAGTTACCAAGTTGCTCTCCAGCTATCACATCACTGGTACTTAAAATCTCATGGACTGCCCCAGTATCATTGTTCTAAATCCAACCACTTTCTAGGAGTCAGCTACTGAAGACATCATCTGCTCATATCACTCTGAGTACTCTTCCTGCCACCCTCAACACAAGACCTAAGCTCTCACGGAGGTGTATGAAGCCCTCATGACCCAGCCCCCGCATACTTCCCCCATGCCAACCTGATGGCACTTTTTCTTTTCCCTCTCCTTGACTTGAGGATATTATTCTGGCCATGCTTCAGCAATGTCATCCCACTTTCCCACTTCTCTCGGCTGACTCCTTCAACAGTTCCTGCTTCAGACAGCACTTCAGTCAGGAAGTTCACTATGACACCCTCTACCCAGGTAATTCACTTGCGCTCTCTGCAATTTGGTATCACAGCATTAATTTACCAGATTATAAACACTCAACAGCTCATTTTCACTCCCCTCTAAACTCAAGTCAAAATGAAAAGAGCTATGTACACCATGTCTCTCATGGGGTGTCTATCTGTACCTCAGAGCCTGCAGGGCCTGGCCCAGAAAAGTCAGTGAATCATTTTATTCTAATGCATATATATATATATATATATTTCCCCCCCCCCTTTTTTTTTGGTGAGACAGGGTCTCACAGTGTAATCCAGGATGGCCTTGAACTCACTGTGCATCCCAGGCTGGCCTTGAACCT
>NDGM011248759.1:4100-20279 GCA_002564305.1 Octomys mimax
GAGAGAGAGAGAGAGAGAGAGAGAGAGAGAGAGAGAGAGAGAGAGAGAAAACATGAACTTGGGCAGACTGATTCAGAGAGGGCTTCTCTAAAGAGGTAGAACTTCTGATGAACCCTAAAAGATAAGAAGTAGCTAACCAGGCCAACAGTCTTGTATACAATGAGTATTCTTTCTTCCTTAAAAAATCTAAGTTTTTGTATATTTTTCAGGTAGCCATTGATGCCTTCAAAGATATTGGTAGTCAGGCAATTATTTCTTGGAATTTTCCCAGAAACCTATTAACCATAGAGCACTTCATGTCTGTATGAAATAATGTAACACATTTTTTTTTTCTGAAAACTATTTAACTTTCTATAAAGGAAAACAACTATTTTTCTTTACCTTGGCATCAGAGCCTTGTCTGTAGTACTAAGATAGAATTGGCCAAACTAGTCATGAATAGCAGTGTATTTGGGACTTATGAGAAAAATTGAGAGTAATTAAAATTCTGGCAGGAGACGTATTTACATTTTTAGTCGGACATAGATCAGTTGAATAATAAATATGAATACCAACCAAATGATGGGCTTCTGTTAGTTGCTTATTTTCTCAGCAATATACCTGCAGGAATGGTCTCTATTGTGGTCATAATGATTCTGTTTCCATTGTCCCAACTTTGCTGGGCCTCCTCAACACCATCTCATGTTATCTCATGATATTCTGTGGTGAGGTGTAGCTTTCTAATTTTGGGCTCCAGCCTGCAAATATTCTCTTTCAGAGTCATGAATATTTAAAGTTCACTTCAAACATTGCCAGGAGTGCGGGAAATTTTGTCTCCTTTACATTAGTTCCTTGCATTGAATATCACCTTACTAGAAGGTATACTCTATCCCACCTGGCTGCCTTTGTTCTTTCTTTGAGACTGGGGAGCAAGGTGATTTCACTTCTTGCAGATGTATGAAGATAGAGTGATAGACAGTACTGCTTATTTATGAGTAAAGGACTTGGAATGGATCAGTCAAAGAAGAAATTATGATATTACTTGTGTGTAAATGGAATTTTAGTTGCTAACCCTGAAAATATTTCCTTTTATAGTGGAGTTTTGTAACATTTTCTGTTATATCACTGACATTTTAGTGGACAAATTAAATTTATGCAGTTCTAGTAAGACTGATTCTAATCTACATTCTAGGGATAGTGACATAACCAAAGTCCATCAGTTGTATGTATCATCTTATCCAAAGTATTTAATTTAAAGATTGGCATCTAGTCAAGTGTGCCAAAAGAAGCTCCCCTTGGGATTCTTGATGAAACTCTGAAGAAAGATGAATTCTCTCCAGAGATGGCAGGAATTGAGAACTTTAGAACTTCAGTTCTAGCTGTGCTAAAATAAAAGGAAATCCTCTCCAAAGTGGGAGTCAAAAATAAGCAAAGTATGGTAAACTGAACCCTGCAGTGTTTACTTCAGGTCTGAAACCTAAACAAAGCAATCTTAGCATTAGCCTGACTGGATTTCAGAACAGCTATCAACAAATTATCTTGTCTGTATCTTGCATCTCCTTTTTGAGAAGGGATGCTGGTAGATATCATCCTGTGCCTGCCCACCTTGATATGTTGAATGTGTTGTGGGTACAGAACTTGTTTTAGTTTTACAACCTATAGTTTCAGAGTGACTGTGCTCTAGGAATTATAGTTAACTAATTACACCCCAGCAATATCGTCCATTCCTGCACTTGATTTAGACAATGAAAGTTTGGACTTTTGAATGTTGCTAATGAACTGATATGTTTGGGAACCTTGGTAGAAAGTGAATGTATTTTTTAGGTACCAGGAAGTTGAACAATTAGAAACCAGCATTCAATTGTAGTGCACATATTCTAAGACAGTTGCCTCCTACCCTTCACTTTGTGCAATCCCCTGAGGAAAACCTGTGACTTTTCTCTAGAAGTAGAATGTAGAAAAGTGAGGCACTGAGATGTGAGCTTCTTCTGTCCTCTAATATAAATGTTATGAAAGAGCAAGTGGGTATAATTTCTCTTGACAGAGAAATCCCAGGTGCTTGCTTCTATCTCATATTGTACCTTACTCAGTTTTCTTAGCATACTTGAATGGTACAGGAATATCAGCATTAGCCTCTCAGAGCATTGGTCCATCTTTTTTTTTTTTTTTTATTTAGTACAGGGTATACAGGGTCTCACTACACAGATCAGACTCAGTGATTCTCTTGTTTTCAGCCTCCCAAGTTCTGGGATGAAAGGTGTGCACCACCATGCCCAGTCTCAAAGCCTCAATCGCCATCTCAGTGTGCCCTTGGGGTGGGGCAGGCATGGCACTCTGGGAATCGACCCTCTGTCCCTGCGTCTGCCTAAGCAGGTGCTTTAATCTGCGGAGCTATCTGGCTGGCCCTTTCCAGGTTTATATACAGATTTGCCACATAGCAAACAGCCCAAAATCTCTCCTGGTGGAAAGGGAAGGATTTGCAGCAGTGTCTCCACCACATTCCACCCCCAATTTTCCATTGACTAGGAACAAATAGATGCAATACTCTTTAAGGCATATTTTACATTTTTTTCATTATCCAAGGTAAAATTAGATGAAGAGGGTTTGCGATTCTCTAATTTAACACTCATTAAGTGAAATAATAATGACACTGGGTGATCAATAGCAAAGACACAAATCTCCCAATAATGGACACTTCTATTATTGAAGCAGGCGGAAAACTATTCTTTTTCTTTTCTTTCTTTTTGTTTTTTTGTACCAGAAATTGAACTCAGGAGCTTGTGCTTGCCAGGCAGTCACTTAAGCCGCTGAGTTATCTCCCTGGCCAGCAAACTATTCTTTACAAGTTGTAAACTAGTTACTTATTTGGGCAGTATATCTCTCATTGTTCAGTTAATTTTGTTTCAACTCTTATGCCCTTTGCATCTAATATTCACTTTTTTGAGATGGTTCTATTTTAGTTTATTCCTATGACCTGAAACTTGGCTCAATTAATTTTGCCCTGTTGATTGGGATTAGCAGAGATGATACTTCGACCTTTAAGATAATATGCATGGGAGGCTAAGAAAAATCACTTTCCTCTAGCTAACAATATGGCATTAGTAATTATGGTATCATGAATATTATAATTTTTGTATAATTATTTTAATGCATATAATTTTGTTACATATTAGAACTGCATAGCCTTTTTCTACTAACAAAGCAGGGATCCAGTACTAGATATATAGTTCTTTAGAACAAACCTATATACATATTTTTATAGTAGTTGTAACTAGTACCGTGAGATTTCCATTTGAGTCTCTTAACCAGATCTATAGTAATCTAGTAGCATACACAGGATTAAGCCAGAAGTTGACATGAAGGGAGATAGAAGATGTGTAATTCAGGTACTCTCACAGTTCACTGCTGCAAGTCACACTTGGGCATTATGAGGGCCTTAACATTAAAAAAAAATTACATGGCTTGGAAAATGTAAATAATGCCATAATATGGTACTGAATTAAGGGCAATTTGAACTGGTAATTTATAAAACTAGCACCAATTCATCTTCTAGTATGAACTGAAAATATGCAAAGTAATATTTTATTTTATTTTATTATGTATTTAGTACAGGATCTCACTAGCAGCATATGGTGCTGAGGATCGAACCCTGGTCCCTGTGATTGCCTAAGCAGGCATTTAGTCTGGTGAACTATCTTGCCAGCCCTTGTACTTTATTTTGAAACACTGCTTTATTTTTTAAGTCACTGGAGTAATTGTTCTTGTGGCATTTTCTGCTCAACATAACTTTTGTTTGGAAGAAGCAGTGACAAATTTTTCATAGTCTGATTCACTAGACTGGCCACATTTTTTGTCTAGTTTTCCTTATCACGGTTCTGTCAGAGAATTAACCTAGGTAGAAAATGAGATGTGAGTGATTATACTTCTAAATTTTTCAGTAAGTATATCTTTTTGATATTAGATGCATGGAAGATTATATATATAAGATGTCACTAAAGGCTGAATTCTCTTACAAATCTTGGTGAGAGGCTATGGTATTATTGTCAGAATATCTCAGTTTCTCAGATAGAATTGACTGTTCAAACGTGCACCAGACAAGTTCTATTTTATTCTAGCTTAACTAAAATTCTATATATCACAGATTTTAAATATTTGAATAGCATTGGTTATCTCATGTAACTCCAATCCAGTGAGGTCTAATGAGCCTCATAATGGTTCACCTTCATATAGACTCTTTACTAGAGCATAAGAGATTAAAACAGATATGATGGTCCACCATGACTGATGGTAAAAGTGTCCATATATATTAAAAGTAGCATCACTTCTCATAAAGGTAAACAATCTTATATGTAGGCCTCACAAATGCAGTTGATTGAGAGCAGTTGGGTTTATTCAAGCTATATTTCAGACTTGCATAGTAGAGCCCATCAATAAAGCAGAAGGATTAGAGTATTATTATGCTAAAAAAGAAAAAAATAACCACATATTTCTTAAAGTTCTAGGTTTTGAATTGAAATTCCTCTGCCCTTTTTTGGTGAAAATATTCAGCATATTATAGTTCCTTTGGCTAAAAACACTCCCTTTATGATATACTTCATAGTGATTCATAAATATCATTTTACCCATTTGGTCAGCTTGAATTTTTTTTTAACATTTCTGATGTCCAGAAATCATTGTTATTTTTTTGAGAAATGGTCTTACTATGTAGTTCAGGCTAGCCTTAAGCTCACTATGTAGCCTTGGCTGGCCTCAAATTGATTGTGTTTTACCTGCCTCAGCCTCCTGAGTTCTGGAACTACAAGCAAGTGCTGCTATGACCAGCCAGAAATAAAATTTTTTCCGCATTTCATCAATGAATTTTCCCTCTACATGATTAAAATATAACAACATTGTATTGTAGAATCATGTATTTCCTTTTTGCAGCCAATTTCCCCCACTAGGAAACGTATTCTTTGCCTAACTTCAATAAGTCTGCTCTACTGCTTTTCTCATTGTGCTTTAACAAAGGATGTCAGGAGCTTTCTATGTTGCATCAGATATCTTTATGGTAATGGACATGACTCAGTATATCTAGCACATTTATTGGCTGGACTGGTAAGTTATCATACTTGCTATGGCACAGGGGGCAGTATTTGGAAGAGAACAATTACTACCAAGATAAACTGTTTTCTGAGTAAGACTACCTTCACTCATTGTGTTTTCTCTAACATTAGGATTTGAGTGGCTGCTGCACCTTGTATTGTTTTAAGGTTGTTGCCTTCAAGAGAAGGTACAGAGGTCAAAAGCAGTGTTTCATACAAGAAGCGGTATCCTCACGGCATCACGTGATATTTTTTGGTAAGAAAATATCTGGCTGCAGCAGTGCAGCACAATTCTGTGAATGCTTAGCACTTCTTTGAAGATGAGTGTTCTTCTCTATTGATTATACTATTTCCATTTAACACTGGAGATCTCCTTTGCCTATTCCTCCTTGAAAGGTATCAGGTATCAGATATAGTCAAGTTTATGTTGGTAGAAAGAGGACTTGATATTCTCTATGAATTGCTCTTTTTCACTATGATACAGTAAGTGGCTGGTGATTAACTTTAAAATTTGACAAACCTAATACTGTGTTATCTGTTTAGGGACATGCCAATGAATCTATGTCAAATGTAACTCTACTGCAATGTAGATTATGAGAGAATCATGTTCTCGTTAATTTGGCCAAGAAATCAGAAAGGTGCCATGTGAATTTTGAGATACTATCTTGTTCAGAATGATATATAATCTAATGATGAAATTCGATTATACCCAGATGTGTCAATATCCATATGACATGATACTTAAGCTCTCTGCATACTGTTTAGTAACACGGGTCTCAAAGAGTCTCAAACATGGGTCGCTTGTGTCAGCCAGAGTATAACTTATTGGTTTTAACAATACTTCAGACAAGTTGCTTTTGGTGAAAGTCTTGATTTTTTTCCTGTTCAACTGTTCTATGATTTTTAGGTTATCAAACTAATGAAGGAAGAAACAAGACTTTGATGTAATTACTTTTGACTACTAGTCAATGTGACACCTATGAAAAGAATGTAAAGTCTACTAGAATTAGATCATGGAAACTTGTTTAAATTTCAGCTTACTATATTATAACACAGTGATGGAGGGTTTATTTCTGTAATGTGACAATGAAGGTCTAATTCTGAGCAAATGAAGGTAAACAACCCTGGTGACCCAAGCTGAAAGACCTGCATTTGCTGTATCAGTGACTAGGGATTAGCAAAAGGCTGATGTAATGTCCATTTCTACTTTGGACTAGTCAGACCAGTTTGTTAAAGGGATACGTGATGTATGACATTGTTTTTAATTTCTTCAATACCCTTATTATGTAATTTGGTGTAACTCTACTGCAACGTGGTATTATTTCATATTCACTATCACTATTACAGCAATACAGGCTTGTACTAGATGTTCCCTTTTCTCATGCTCAATAGTTGGGCTTCTATTCCTACCCACCCCAGAACTATAGTAAGTCGCTTCCAGTTTCACATGAGGAAAGAAGGTACCACTCCAGGAAAGCCTCTTTGGCCCTCTGTATCTAGTAATTATTGCACCCCAGCACCTTTAGCTACTTTTCCACCCACATCTTTAAACCTAAATTTCTCCTTTTACATTCAACTTTCCCAGAATCAATGTTATCCTTGATCCTGTATCTCAAAGCTCCAAAGGTTTTTGAATATTGCCTTCTGTTTGAAACAGGTCACAGAATTTAGTATCTCTCCAGGTGGTCTGATGTTTAACAGACATGCATGTTAAAGACTTTAGGACAGTTTGTTTCTCCCTTTAAAGGACCGATCTGATGCCCAGACTTTAAAGATAGGCTTCTTAAATTTAGAAAGATCAGAAGAAATTTTTAAAAATGCTTCAAAAGTTGTCCTTTGCTTTTTCATGTGCGGAGAGTATGTCCTTAAGATTTACGAAGCCCTTGTCTCGATGTTCTCTCTCTTGGCTCAGCTCCCAGTCACTTGTGGAAGGTTTGCCAAGGTTGTCACCATGGCTACAACACCTGCAAGTTAAGCTGATTCTTGTGTCCTATTGATCCTCTCTAAATCTCAGCAACTTGCCGAGCTCCTCTTATGAATTTGGGGTCATGTTAGCTCAATTCTAAAGAACTTAGCTCCTCTGGGAAATTATTGTGCAGATATTGTAATAAAATCCAAATGTAAAGATTTTCATTAGCTAATTTTACAGAATTTTCTTATGCAATTTATCTTTCCCTTGAATGCTTTTCTAGGGGTCTGGAAAAGTAACCTTTGAAAACAGACTTATGACATTGATTTCTAAAGATAATCTGCGTCCTTGAGTTCACCTATCCTGATGATAAGAACAGTACCCACTTGAAGTGCCCCTTTCTAACTTTACTGATCTTTTGGTTATCAATTTTCATGGCCAGGGTTGTTCCACTGTTCTTTGCAAATCAGCTCATCTTGTTTGACACACTTTCCAGACTTACAAAATAAAACATCAATTTCCACCTTACACAGTATATTTTCTACCCTTCACTTTTTTCTAGAGATACAATATACACAACAAAAAATTACCATCTTAACAGTTTTTAGGTATACAATTTTGTGGCATCAAATCCACCTTCAAAACTTTTTCACTTTCCCCTGCCAAGTTCTATGCCCCTTAGTCACTATCTCCTCACCCCAGCACTGTTCTGTGAACCTCATATAAGTGGAATCATACAATAGTTGTCCCTTTGTGACTAACTTATTTCACTTAGTATAATATTTTTAAGGTTAGTCCATGTTATGATATGCATCAAAATTTCTCATTTTTGAGGCTAGATGATAGTCTATCATATGAATAAACTAACTTTTGTTTATCCACTAATGGATCCATGGGTTATTTCCACATTTTGTCTGTTGTTCCAAGATGTTATATACACAAATATGTCTATGCTTTTATTTCCTTTTCTTTTTTCAAAAGAAACAATATTCTTTTAAAATCTTTATTACTATATAATTTACATATAGCAACAAAGATTGACATATACACAGCCCCTGTTTGACCATTTCCATACTCAAGATATTCCCATCAGCTTTGTCTAGTGGCCACTCTTCACTTCATCCAAGGCTCTAGGGAGTCACCGATCTGCTTGTTGCCCCTACAGACTACTTTTATTTTCTGGAATTTAGAATCGATGTTCTTCAATTTACATTGTGATTATGTCCTGGTAAACCCATAATAAATTGAAGATATCACAAATTGAAAATGCTTTACACCTACTAAATCTATCAAAAATCATTGCTTAGCAGTACAGCACCCTGTACAGTGTCTTCTGTCTACCTTCATTATTACTAGCTGCGGCAACACTGACACAGAGGAGTGTACTACATATCAGTAGCTCAGGAAAAGACCAATATTAAAAGTTCAAAGCACAATTTGCACTGAATGTGTATGCAAATATAAAAACTCACAAATGTTTTTGGCTGATTTGTACAAAAATCATATGCTATAAAAATTTTATTAAACAACTTTAAAACAATATTATAATAATTTTAAAACAAATTATCTAAAAATGGATCATTGATATGAATATAAGGGTAAAAATACAAACATTTCATGAAGAAATCATGGAGGAAATTCTTGGTAACCTTTTACTGGACAAAGATATCTTGATTAAATACAAACAGTATGAACATAGAATCATTAAATAGGCTTTATCAAAACTAGAATTTTTGTTTTCACACCATCATAAAGCTGAAAAATCATTAGTCAGACCATCCTGAATTGAAAGTACAATTCTACATTAATGGAATAAATTACTATTCACTCAAAGTGTTTTGACATTCATTGATATCAGAGGTGTCCTTGTTATTGATGAAGTGTTCCATTATAAGGTTATAATATAGTTTTTCACCTATTCAACAATTGATAAATGTTTGCTTATTTCCAGTTTAGGACTACTATGAATAAAACTCTTGTTAATACATGTTTTGACTTCTTCTGGATAGTATGTAGGAGTGGAATTGTTGAGATCTATTTATAGTAAGCTGTCAATCAACTTCCCAATTGTCATACTACATACATTTAAAAGAATGTTATGTGTTTGTTCTAATTGCCCTACATCCTTGGCAATAAGTGGTGTCCAAAGATAGTTTTAGCTTTAGAAATTCCACTGTCATAATGTTATGAAATATAAACTTTCACTTAAAATGTGTTTTATTTAATTAAACTCCTTAAATAGTAATACTGAGCATATTTTTATGAGCTCATTTGCATCTGTACATCTTTTTCAGTAAAGTGTCGGTTCAGATGCTTTGACCATATTTGGTGCACTGTCTTATTGAGTTGTAAGTGCTCCTGACATATTCTAAATATGTCTTCGTTTGAGCATATATTTTGCAAATGTTGCTTCTTACTTTGCAGCTTATCTTTTCCTTAACTCTGTTTTCTTTAACAGAGTTAAAGAAAAGTTTAACAAAGTGTTTTCTTAAGTTTTTATTTTATTTTATCTTATTTTATTATGAATTTAGGACAGGGTCTATAGGGTGTACAGGGTCTCACTATGTAGATCAGACTCGTAGTGATCCTTCTGTTTTCAGCCTCCCAAGTGCTGGGATTACAGGCATGCACTGTGTCAATTGTGGTCTCAGTACACCCTGGGGGTGGGGTCGGCACGGCATCCTGGGGATCAAACCCCGGCCACTGTACTCCGCCAAAGCAGGTGCTTTAGGCTGCTGAGCTATCTGGCCATCCCTTAACAGAGTGGGTTTTTTTTTTTTTTTTTGTGTGTGTGTGTGTGTGTGTGTGTAACCAGGGATTGAACTCAGGCCCTTGCGCTTGCCGGGGAAGCGCCTATTCCACTGAGCCATCTCTCCGGCCCTAACAGAGTGTTTTGATGAGAAAAATTTCTAATTTTGATGAAGTCTAATTAATGATTTTTTTGTTCGTACTATTTGTTTGTAACTAAGATAACTTTGTCAAGTGCAAAGTCATCAAGACTTTCTTCCACACTTTCTTCATGAAATGTTTGTATTTTTGATCCTTATATTTAGATCAATGATCCATGTTTAGATAATTTTTGTTTGTGAATAAAAGAATTATAATATATGATTTTTTGTACAAATCAGCTAAAGATATTTGAGAATTTATATACATGCCTAAAAGTCCAAACCCATGGGCAATTTAAAAATATTCAGTTATAAATTCATGTTATACCATTGTGAAAAATGTCTTGAGCTATTTCTGTATCTGGGGCCATCCCATGACTTCCTCTCTCCCTGAGTCTCATTCAGATGAAAACATTAGTGATGGTGTTGAAAAGGTAGAATGTTTATTAGGCAGCACCTTAGAATCAACAATTGTAGAAGGAAAAGCAAGGTAACAAAGTGAAGCAGCAGAAGTTGACTTGTGAGGACACAGCCCATCAGATTTGCCTATCCTGTCAGCAAGCTTTGAACTCAATAACACTGTGGGCTGAATTGGCTGGAAAACTGTACTCATGTTTAGATCAGTTGTTTAATTTGAACAAACCCAGGAGGGTAGTTCTCAGTAGCTCAGGTAGAAGAAAGTGACAGCACTGGAGCAGTAGAACAATGTAGAGGAAAGAATGGAGAAAGTGCTTCTCTATCTTATGAGTCTGCCCCTTGTTGCTTACATTTGTATAAACATGTAAAAAACATGATACTCCAGGAATCCATGTGGTAACTTGGGATGAGGTACTTTGAAGAAAAAGGAATACAGGGCAAACCTTACTATCTGTTGCTAAAGCTGGTCACAGATTCACAAATGATATTTGCTACTTCCCTAAAGCTGTATCCAATCTAAATCACTTAGCTCTCCGTTGCTCTTAGTGATTTGGGATAGTGAAATCAGATCCTACCACTGAGGACTTGATGGCCTTTCTCAGGCTGAGCTTGCTTACACTACCTAGTTGCTTTCACAGTTTTCAAGATGTATTAAGGAATGTCCACATGTACACATTGTTCCAGCTTCATAGTAGCAGCCCACTTTTTCTTGATGAGCAAGGATGATCACCCATGCTGAGATAGTAATTTCTCTTTTCATTGGCTGATTCATGGACACAAGGAAAATAAAATACCAAAGGAAAACTGCTTATAGCTTAATGGGACTTTTCTGGGAAGTATTCCTATTTGGGAACCAGAGCCAAGAGTTTTGGGGATGGACTATATAAATTCCCTAAGAGGTACTGAGAATCAAGGAAAGTAGGACATTTTTATTTTTATATTTTTTATGTATTCAGTATAGGGTCTACAGGGTCTCACTACACAGATCAAACTCATAGTGATTCTCCTGTTTTCAGTCTCCCAAGTGCTGGGATTACACCACTCCCAGTCTCAGTCACTATCTCAGTGTGCCCTGGGGGTTGGGCCCGCATGGCATGCAGGGAATTGAACCCTGGTCTCTGCCTTGGACATTTTAAAGTTACTTCTTTTTTGTGATTCTGGGAACGTCCTGAGCTACTAGGATAGGAGCTGTGCCACAGAGCTAATCCCTGGCCTTAGTTATTTCTTGGAGACACAACACAATATAGAAAATTGTGAATCCCAGCATGTTTTATTCTGGAATATTTGGCCCCAATCCTGAAAAGTATTACCTCATAACTGGTGTTTCACTAATGCCTTCTGAGTTTATTGCAACACTGTATGAGGATGGCAGTTTACGGATGGTGCAGAAGATATTGTAAATGTGCATCATTTTGTCATGTGTGTACTCCCCCAGCTATGATGTATGTGGGATCCTGAGCACATACATTGTTTATCTTGGATCGTGTGTATCATGTGTATTGTGATTCATGAATTTATGTTAAATCCTATAGTTAGGAAAGGGAAATCCAGAGTCAGACTATATGTTTATCAGAATCAATCACATGTGTTTTCTGAGTAGAAATTGTTCAAGTGGCCAGATAGTCTCCTCGAGGAGTGGTGTTTTATCACAGACTCCACACTGGCTGAGTAGGTTGGTCATTCAGAGACAGCAGCAGGTACATTTCTTATAAAAAGTGGAGGCCATGCTGCTAGGCCAACACCTAGCTTTTATCTATACTCATGCCCACCTTTTCATGCATCCATTCTTTCAGCACTGGAATGGCCGAAAACAGAGACTGGCTGACCCTGACTGAGTCACTTTACCTACTTAGTTACTTAGTGCTTTTTCCATGGTGGTAGCTTTGGATCGGTGCTAACTTTTTTGATTTTATTATACAGGACATGGAATCCAGGGCCTTTGCCCTGTGCTCTAATCCTTATTTTGAGGCAGAGTCTTACTGAGTTTTCCAGTCTGTACTTAACCTTGTGATCTTCCTGACTCAGCCTCCCAGAGTACTGAGAGTATGTAAAGCCACACCTAGTCCAGCATCAACTTTTAATACAAAAATTTGCATACTTTATGTCCATTCCCATTTATCCATATACTGTATATTCCTTTATACCTGACATTGTCTCTGATCTTCCAATCTTTTCCCTCTAAAAATTTGATCAGTTAGCTAGATAATTTGTCATTACATTTGTGTCCTTCTGTAGTGTAATCGCAGACCACTTCTTTTACTATGAACTGGATAACCACATGTAATGTCAAAAATTCTGCCAATTGGGAGATTTTTCCATAAATCAAGCTATTGTTACTTATACCCAGTGATAGGCTGAGTGATCTGTGGGTTGAGATTGGGTATTTATACACTTCATAAACTGGTCCTTTGGGGTCCCCTTCTGGGCCATAGAGTCTGAGGGAGACATACTGTTGCAACAGTGATGAAGTGCAGTCTCAGCTGTCTGCACTGGTGGATATGGCAGGATTCAGTTCAAGATGGGAACTTCTAACCACATGGTTACTTGGTGTCCTGGAGTCTGGCTGGCTCTTGCTATGTCATTTAGTCTAGCCTTAAACTCACTTTGTAACCAAGGCTGATCTTGGACTCAGAGCAATCCTCCTGCTTCAGCCTCCCAAGTGCTGGGATTACAGATGTGTGCCACCAATCCTGGCTCAAGAGTTACATTTCAAAAGGCATGTATTCACCACTGCAAATTGTGTGGTTTTGCTCCAGTAGTACTCCAGGGCTATGTTATGATTTTCCCACTTGGGCTTCCCAAAAATTCCCCATGACATCTTTTGCTATCACCCATATGTGCAATATGAGACAATCCAGTAGCTAAAATAGCATCATACAATTTAGGCCTAACTATAGATAGTTTTAGGATTATTTGCTTAGCAGCTTCTTTTTTTGGTTTTATTTTAAAACTGCAACTTTTGAGCACTATTTCAAAAGGTTGTAAATAAGGATCTGAGCAAAATGACTTCATCGGGCATAAGCTGTAGCTAAGATGTCTGAAAAGACACTTGAAATGAATTCTAGGAAGAGTTGCATTTATTCTGTGGTTCCTGGAGGATACTTGCCATTGCTCCAATACAAATGGTTATACTCACAACGGACACTCTGGTGGCAGCGTGTAGGTATATGCTTAATAAAATTGTAGTGGAAATTAAAGTACAGGAGAGAATAGAGTGGTAGCTGAATGTCTTTCAAGTTGGCTACATAAGGGCAAAGGGGTAGGAGCCAAAAGACGGAAGGGGCAGGGAGGGAGTGTGGAGCAGAGGATGAAAGAACAACTACAATGTGTTATCCATGTATATTAATTCCTCCTAACAAATGTAATCATCATGTATTGCAAATATGTACTAATAAAAAATTAAAAAGATAAAGAATAGACGAAGTTTTTTGTATCTTTACTTCTCAGAGAAGCTCACATGTCTTATGGTATCAGTAATTTGTGGTATTGAGCAACTATATATTAATAGAGTAAAAATATGGACATGGTGAAATATGTAAATAATTTTTTTCTTTGTGTGAAGAAGATAATATGCACTATTAATTTATTCTAAAAACACTAGAATTTTGAGAGCTTGGATATATCTTCTCTATATCTACTTCATTTCACAACCAAAAAAATCTTTTATCTTATTGACTCTTTTCAATAAACCTATGAAATATTTTGTTGCTTATAAGGTAGTAAATGTATCCGTAAGCTTTTATAATTTTTTTTTATGATTTTGGCCAGCAATGGAGAAATTAACATGTTTTGATCTCTTTGCAAGTTGCTCAGAAAGAACTTAAAAGAAGTATTTAGGAAAATCCAAGTGCTGAAACATTTAAGATATGCTTTGTGGTCTCAATTTTGTGTGATTGTCAGCCAGGAAGTTTTCTGATTAAGATGGCTTGCCAGTTTGCTGTCAAATTTATTATTTATTACACTAATGGGGATTTCCTATTTGAAATGTGCAAGACAAAATTGTTACTAATATGATTTCTCTTAAAATAATTAACATAGATCAATGGCTCATTCTAATAAATGAAAACCCAGGAGAAACTAGAAGAGCATAAAGATACATAAGAATTTCTTTGCAATACAATAGTTGAAATATACTTGATTAATTGGGTTAGAGAGTTATTACTCATTATTGACAGTGAAATTCGATGCTAAATACAATTGAATTTACATTTTTTCCTTAAATCTAATTTACTTGTAAAAATAAAATAACTAGCAAGGACTGAATATTTTTGAATTAAAATGGCAGTTATAATACTTGGTTAGGTACAAAAATTTTAGACTTACATCAATTCCTAAAGTCAAGAGATCCTGTGTATGTGTCTGTATGCACATATGCAAGCATATGCTTTTGTATAGTAGTACCTCCAAAGAAAATACTTATACATTTAGTTAAGAATATATAAAGAATATATATATATATATACACTTTATGATATATATGAATTCTTTATAGTATATGTATACTTTATAATATTTTTAAATACTTTAAATTATACCTAGCTCTATCCAGACAACAAAAACATGAAATAAATTTTATTAACTACACATTAATTATGAAATTAAATTTTACAATTAGAGATTGTGGTGAGTGTTCCCAAGGAAATAACAAGGTGCCATACAAAAGACAGAGGCAAGTCTTTTAGGTTAGACAATCGTAAACTGCTGGAGAGATAACTCAGCGAATAAGCACCTGCTTAGGTAAGCACAGGGATAGGGTTTGATCTCTGGCACCACATTCCGCACCAGCCCCGTCCTTGGGCACGCTGAGTTGACCATCGAGACCGGGCATGGTAGCGCATGCCTATAATCCCAGTGCTGGGTAGGACGAAAACAGGAGGATCACTATGGGTCCGAGCTGTGTAGTGAGACTCTGTGCCAACTACACAAAAGGAAAAAAAAATTAAAAATAGTTGCAGATCAGTGTGGCCTCAGTGGTGATCCTCCTGTTTTCACCCTCCCCAGCGCTGGGATTATAGGCATGCACCCCCATGCCCAAACTCTGTCACCAGCTCAGTGTGCCCCGGTGGCAGGGCCAGCACGGCAAGCGGGACCACATGTGGGACTGGGGCTTGAACGCTGGTCCCTGTGCTTGCCAAAGCAGGCCCTTAGTCCGCTGAGCTATCTCGCTAGTTCTATTTTTTAAACGCACTAGAAGATCATAGAAAAATTTTAAACTAGGGCATGAAACCATTTCCTCTATATCTTTAAAGGCCATATTGGCTTTAATATAACAGTGGATGGGTTAGGGGTAAGACCAAAAGAAAATAGTTTTAGGAGACAATCATATTAGGTTGAGTAATAGACTTGGAAAAGCTTGGTTAGTGATGTTGATATTGAAAATAGAGAAAATAAATGAATTCAGAGTATTTTGAATGTAGAGTCAATAGAGCTTAGTAATATATGAAAGGTAAGGATTAGAAAAGACTGTTAAGATATATTCTGGTTTTTGGCTTACACAAATGAGTATATGCACTGCTGTATGATAGTAGATGGACTGAAATAATTTGAGATTGGAGCAAAAATTTTGAAGGAAAATAAGGAGTTTCATTTTGGAAATAATTTTAATTTTGTGATACTAGTGAAGAGGTCAAGTAAAGAATTGAACATGTAGTTCTGGAAATGTGAGATAGAGATATAATTTTGAAATTATTGGCATATAGATGATAGAAATAAAACAATACAGGTTATGAGTTTTATTAGGTTAAATGGAAGAGGAAAAGTCATTTAAAGAGATGCAGGGAAGTAATAGTTAAGAAAATTACTGAAGTTCTTCATCACATAGTCAAAAAAAAAAAGATTTCTTTTTGTTTCTTTCTTCTTTCTTTCTTTCTTTCTTTCTTTCTTTCTTTCTTTCTTTCTTTCTTTC
>NDGM011248762.1:512-11523 GCA_002564305.1 Octomys mimax
CTTCCCTGGCAAGCGCAAGGGCCTGAGTTCAATCCCTGGTTCCACCAAAAAAAAAAAAAAGAGTTGATATGCCAGATTTGACCTGTGTATAGTTATTTGCCAACTGTTGGCAATTATGATAAAAACTGAAGTAAACTACACACTAGAACCCAGTTTTTATAGAGGGTACTTAGTTTATTATATGCTAGGAGTGGAGAAGCATCAGAATAAAAATATAAACATGATCCTTGCAGTCATGTAGCATGGGAAATAGATGGTAAACAATAGCATAAATTATATAAATAACCCACTCCACACTCTACTTTCCACTATATGTCAGAGTTAAATTAATCACTGTTATCACTGATCCATACACCACTCTTAAGGTCTTCTTTTATTTGTGATGGGTTCTGTTATGGCTTGCACCTAGTTGTTGCCATCCTGTCATGGGGTCATAGGTGTTTTTCAGAGCTGGTATGATCTGAGGTGTGGGATACTGAGATTAAGGATATAATGTTAGGGTTAAGGATGCAATGCTAAGATTGGGGGTGCCACACATTGGGTGTGAGTGCTACTAGCCTTAAGGACAGGTATCCTGGATAGAATATAAGGTACACAAAGCTTGCTGCTTGCCACTTTGCCGTTTTCCTGCCTCCTGCTTGCCCTGCCATGCCATGAACTATTTGTCCTCTGCAATGCCTCTCTGCTGTGTCGCCCTGCCTCAGAGCCAGCTAATGATGGACTGAAACCTCTACAGACTGTGAGCCAAAAATAAACTTTTCCTCCTTTAACTTTAGTTGTCAGGTACTTTTCTTAGCCATGAGAAAAATAACTAAGACAGGTTCTATGACAAAAAAAAAAAAAAATAGATTATAAGAGTAACATACTCAAAAGAAATGACACTGCAACCTCAAACGTTACCTAAGGGAAAGGAAGAGAGAGTGAAGCTTGTTCCAGGATAAGAAACCATCCGTACAAAGCCTCTGAAAAGAACAGTTTTTCTGGCTTTGCAAAACCAAAGGGAGGTGCAGATTGAGCTCCAGGGGAGACTAAGTACCATGATAGGAGGTAGTGGGAACTGAGGTATACAAAGGGTTTGGGCTTTGATCCTAAATTAAAAGGAAGTGAATGGTCTTCAATTACCTCATTTGTATATACGTACAGAAGTTAGTGTGATTTATTTTTATATAATCATTATTTAGAAAGCAGCAAAAATGTTTTGAGAGCCCTTTGTGTTTTGAACTTTGTGTGAACCACAAGTGTTTTGTGAACTAATACTTCTACTGCAGCTGAATGGTCCAACAATAGTCCAGGTTTTGCATACAATGAGCAAAGAATTGTCAAGCATCCACCCAGTGGTAGGCAGCAAACAGCTACATCCACAACAAATTTGTGCCATCCCATTCCTTCTGGACTCAGTCCTGATAAAGGGTACTCAGAATGATTCTTCAGCCTAGGAATAAAGTGTGTGACTGAAAGTGGGGCGCAGGACATTCTTGCTCCTTTTGAGAAAGACCCAGCATGGCATCAGCAATAGGGATCATGCATCCCCAAGCACAGCGGGGACTCATGGGCTCCAGGACTGGCCTCAGAAGGCCTGGCCCAAAGACCACACAGTGCTCCATGAGGCTTCATTCCCTTCCTCACAAAACTATGCTTTTACAGATATAATTGTTGAGACCTTGAAAAGGAGGTAGGGCACAAATGAAATGCAAGCCATAAAACTGGATGACAGTACCAAGAATAGTTCCCTTTTATTAACAGGAAAAGACAAATGCTGGAGTTCAGGTGTAGAAGAATCAGAAGCAATGAAAAAGAAGATGAGAGGAGAAAGACAGGAAAGGGAGACCAACAGACAGGGATGGTGCTCTTTGTGTGCAGGTTATATGTGGGAAGAATCGCCAGGGGGACCAGACAGTCATATAAAATGCCAAGAAACAAATACCAAAGAAGAGACAGAAGCAGCAACTGAAAGGTACAGATGAAGACGGACAGAGAGCCTGAGGGAGACAGACTAAATTCAATAGGTTTCTGAAGTGTATTTACCAAGACAAATTGCTTTTGTCACATCCTGCTGTTTTTAAACATGAGTAAGTTGTTGCCTGTTATCACTGACCTTTAAAATTCTGATTAGCTGCTCAGCAATTAGCCAGTATTCCCCAGACAGCCTTAACTCTGTACTAGAGGAGATAGCCACGACAGGTCCCTAGGGTGGGGAAAGTGGGAAAAGGAACCTGCAGAGAAGAAAATTACCATGCCAGCCACAGAACTACGTCGCCTCATAGAGTTCTTGCCTATGGTCCTTAAAAAAATAATAATTGCGCCACAAATGTTTTAAATTTTAGAAGTGCTTTCTATCATTTCCAACACAGCAACTGTGTCCCCCACTTGCTGTGCTATAAACTTAGTGTTGGGTTTGCTTAGACATCAAACATGACACGGATATAAGATAACACAGATGTGGCTGACACCTGGCCCCGACCTGAAACAATAAGCGTGTTCTCACTTACTCTCTCTCCTCAGAAACCAGGAGGAGGCTTCTCTTTTGCGGACACTAACCACTCTGGGTACATTTGTTCTTTTGGACCTTTGTTTAAGAACACCTTCTATGAGTCTGGCTTCAGGCAATGAGACTGGTTAACGATTTCTCTATAATAAAGCTAAGATCAGGGCAACCCCTTCAGGGACAATTTGCAGGTTCTACCCTCAAAATAACAAGATGAATTTGAAGCAAAGAGCATAGGTGTACACAAAGAATTTCAATGCAAACGCTATCATGGAAATCTTAAATCACTCAGTACTCTTTGTAGCTCTATTATATGAAAGATACCATGCCCTGGGCCCATCAATCACCCACCTCCTCCTCTCTCAGAGAGTGAAGCTGTTTCACATGATGAGGTAGAAGAACTCCAGAGTAGTAATCCAAAAGTAATCTAAGTGTGGAGTCAGCCAGAATTACCTTTGTCAACAGAGGTGCACCATAGTGATACTTAAAAGAGTTTAAGGGGGAAAAAGCCAGGTAGAATAAAATAAAAGTACAATCAATATTTGTTCAGGTTGAACAACAATGCTAATACAAGAGCTCTGTAACTATGACAGCTCCGGGATGAACTTCATAGAACAGTATAAAAACCAAATAGAATGTGGGTCCAGGTGAGAATTACATCAACTTAAATTGACACAGGAACATCAAGCAAAGCTACTGCCTTTCTTTATAGACAGTCTTTTAAAACAACAAGGCCAGATGTGTGTTTATTACTAACTCCTTGAATGCGGCTCCAATCAGCATTCAGTCAGGAAGCTCCATTCAACATTCAACAAAAAGAAATTTTGAAGATTCTTTTTGGTCAGTATCTAATGTTCTTGAAAATGAATTAAAATCCCATTCTTGCCTTCACTTTCCACCCCACTGTAGGAATGAGAATGGAAATGGGTTTATGCGCTTGAGAGCGGAGTTTGGCAAAGTCAGGTTGAGTCACCAACGCTCCGCGCCAGGAAACTGTTACTCAGCAAGCACGAAGTCCCAGAAACCACAGCACATTTCCTGGCCCTCATCACCTAGTTTCCTCAGACAGTGAAGGTCTGACTCAAGTTCCTAGATATAAGGATAGAAATGATAATAAATGAGCTGGAGAGATAGCTTGGCAGTCTAAGCACCTCCCTGGCAAGCACAAGGACTTGGATTCGATCCCCAGCTCCACATGCCACTCTGGCCCCACCCCTGGGCATACTAAGCTGGCTACCAAGACCAGATGTGCTGGTGCACACCTGTAATCCCAGTGCTGGGGAGGCTGAGACAGGATTACTACAAAGTTGAGCTGCATAGTGAGACCCTATACTAAAGAGAGAGAGAGAGAGACAGAGACAGAGACAGAGACAGACAGAGAGGCAGGCAGACAGACAGACAATAGAAAAACAAGTTAGGCCCTTCAGACCTTACAAGGGAGTGATGTATATATGGAAATAGGCACGGTTCTTCTTACACAAATTATGGGAGACATCCATCTGGTTTCCATGGTGGGAGTGGTGGTAAAAAGGACAACTAGGTAAGTTTTTCCTTGTCCCACCATAAGTAAAAGGAAGATTACAAAAATAACTGACGTCACAAGGCTCCTTCCCTCTACGTTGGGAAGCACTGAGGTTTGCACATTAGTTCTCTTACTCCTTATGGCAACAAATATCATGCTGTGGCCAGTATGTCACTCTGCAGTCTGCACAGAATGGGAAGCTTGGGCTTGGAGAGTTTGAACAGCTTAGCCGAGACATGCTACAAAGGGAGAGGTGGCAGGTCAGAAGAATGCAGATGATTCTAAAACTGTATTTCTTCACTTGTTTGTATTACCACACAAGTCTTCCAAATGAGGGAACAGCACACTTACTAGAGTTCAATTGATTATTAAAATGTTAAATACGACAGCCAGTGTGTTTTCTGATCACATGAGAGATTAGAGTCTGTTGTAATGGAGAATTACTTTGTTTTTTCCCTATTTTGCAGAAATTATACAATGTGGGCCATCTAAACTAATTTAACGTGTGTTAAATTCTTTTGTAAGTCACCGACCTAAAAGAATCACAGGTCAATACATAATAGGTGTAGCCTAGGAGTTGTCTTGATTGAAATTTCCTTTGCAAGAAAGAACCTGAACACAGAAGTTTCTTTAAGTGAAAGCCACATTGTTAATGGTTTTATGAGCTCTCTAAAAATGATCAGTTGACTTAAAAGATAAAGATTTCCTAGATAGATGTTCTTGGCAATGTACAGCTCCTCATTGGAAATGAAACACAGCAGGAAACATAAAAACACAGTTTAGGGGAACATAAGTTATTTAATAGGCAAGACCAACTTATTAGAGATAACTTGTAATGTGTTTTCAGGTAACCACACCCCATTATACTCTATTACAGAACAGATTGTTACAGTTACTAGATAAACCACCTAGGGAAAAAAAGAAACAAGTCTCTATACTCTCCCAGAACCTGCCATAATCTTAGCTTTAACCACCCAAGTATATGGTTTCTGTTCACAATTACAGACTCTTGGAGATACCCATGTACTCCACATCTATGTTTCTAGGAAGAAAAAACCTCTTCTTAAATTGATTTGCCCTTTGTCACTGTCACAGATATATTTTCCCTGTTTTGACAGGTAGTTGTAATTCTATTAGCAGCCCATCGACTTCCCTGTGAAATCGATCTGTGTTGGGCTGGCTGGGTCTTCTTAAACTGGCTGATTTATTGCTTCTGCATGTTTTTAGGAAGGAAAAGCTTGTGCAAGCTCGCAACTGAGCAAGAATCGTAAGTGGGAGAGGGTGAAGAAGAAAGAATGAAACACTCCCCTGTCACTGAAGAGCATAAAGTATCTAAACAATGTTTGAAAGTGAGTTATTTTTAACCTCCCTGCTAGGTCTCTCCCTGGGAAGTGAGCTGTGGCCTTTTGTCATCAGCCTGGCTCAGATGCCTGCTAATGTCCACAGGAATAGGTGACTGTCAAGTTTCCTTATTAATTTATCTTGCTGTGCTGAGGACAAACTAAAAGAACTTACAGGCTCCCTATGTCCTCAGTGCAATCTATCATGTTTGCCTAAATTTGCTCTTGTAGATCTCATGTTACAGCCACCAGAATACAAGCAGTTGCCTCTAGGTGCCTGTCTCTCTTTATTTTCTCACCCACTGAAAGGAGGGTACCTAAGCCAATTTGCAGGAGACCACGGTTTGCCAGAGGTCAGAGACAGAAATCACTGCTGTATTTTGTTTAAAGAACCACATCAGGAAACAAAAAAAGGCAAATAAGAGCAGGGAAAGGAAACTTTAAATAAGCATCCTGCTTGGTCTGCAAGTTCTAAACCAAAACTTAAAATGGTAGCAGGCAAAGCTACATTATGATAGTTTGTGTGAAAATTTGGAAAGCCAAAAACAAGCTGATTTTTCAGGTGCTAGTGGACAACTCATTGTGCCCCTATACACTTTTCAAATAAAAAATGACTCCAATTTTAACTTCATAGACAAAAATGTGCATATTAACAATATGAATATTAACATTTCACAAGTATCATTTGTAAATTAATTATTGATTAATAGAGTGTAGAAGTTAATTCTAAACACAGTTGTTACAAAGCAAAATGACTAAGTAGAGAAACTTCACTTGTGCATAGCTTCTTCATTTATATAACCTCTGTACGTTCAGGGGCTTCCAGCAAGATATTCAATTCAACCATAACCTCTACAATAACCCTGAAGCTTTTACTATCTTCTCGGCTGAAAGCTTTTCAGATGTTAGGCCATCAAGATGATATCAGATTTATATACATGATGAACTTAATCAGATTTAATGTACTGGTTCATAAGATTTTGCATTTTAACAGACATAATATCTTAACACAAAATAGAAGTTTTACACATATAATACCTCAACCTAAATAATACTTTAATCCAAAACAGAGATTAGTGATGAGAGCCCTGGAGACTGGTAAAGACAGGTTGGCTGATAGAGGATCAGCAGGTGGATCTTTTGACAACCCTCCAATGACACTTCTATAATGATGCTAGTTCCAAACCACAAGCAATAATTCCTTTTTCCTACAGAGCCCTGTGGAAACCGATAGTCCTATATTGTGCTGTGCTATGTTAACTTAGTTAATCTTGGAGCTCTTAAGATTTCAGATCAAAGTTGGCCAAAAGAGAAACTTACGCATGACTTTAAAAGCAACAGTAAAGCAATAGCTCTTAGTTTGGGAAGGTGGTCACAGTCTGTCAGTGTAACAGATTCAGGGATGTCTTCTTACCTTCACTCTTCTCTATTTTCTGTAAAGTTCCTTTTCTCAATTTTTGGCCCAGCTGACCAAGTGGCCCAGGCACTGCTCATCGGTGGCCTTTCAGTGATGGAAGCCACATGGAGGCTTCACCTGCCCAATGCTAGGCCAGCTCTGGCAGCCTTGGCTTCTCAGCGTAGGCAACACCATCTTCCCAGCACGCTCTGATGTCTGCTCCTTTGCCAGCCCTTCAGTCACACTGATTAGTGATTCCTTTCCAGATCCTCCAACTCCTTCTCCATTTCTTGCTTTCATAGTTTCTGCACTGGGGTAGCCCACTCCCATAATTCTCATAATTCTTATAGTGTCCCTGCTTCCTGACTCTTACCTCATACTGTCACCTCCAGCGTACCTTAACACAGGCCATATTCTGTGCACACAAAACTGCACAGGCACATGATTCACAGCTACCAGTCATTGCATCTTACTAGGCACCATCATTAAAACTCAAACCAACATTTTCCAGCTAGCCTCTGCTTTGTATTACATGCATCGGGTGTAATTTATAAATTCATTTTAAAAATTGTTAACTATTTTTAAAGTTGAATCTGGTTTGTAATATGTGTTTTCTATGTATCCAGGAAACTAATGAGGTTACAAACTCAAGTGTGAAAAAACAAATGACTGATGAAACAATTACCAACAGCCACCTTGAAACCCCAAGCAAGTGAAATCATATTATACCCTACATCCTCTTGATATGGATACTAAGTTATGAATATTTATAGTTTCTGAGCAAAATCAGTTATTAGTCCTATCTCACAGATTGAAACACTCTAGATCTCAGGATACAGTAGGCTCAGGACAATGCAGACCCCAAAATGTGTCCCACCTAAAATGTTTTTAACTTAATTATTAAGCACAAGTGAATTATTGGAAAGGTCTGATCACATCCCAACTGAAACCAGTATTTAACTTATGGCCCCTAGGTATCACGATAATAGGTTTGAATTAATTATATTGATACTGATGCTGATAGGATTAACTCTATCATTGTGAGCTGTTCAAATCTAATTCCACTAAAATCATGTCTTGAAACTCAAGTCTTACATAAGTGGATTAGTCTGCTACAGCTGTCATAATAAAATACTACACACCAGGTGTTTTAAACCACAGAAATTTATTTCATCACAATTCTGGAGGTTGACAGTCCAAGATCCATGTGGAAGCAGAACTGTTTTCTGAGAAGCCCTCTGTCCTTGATTTGCACATGACCTTCTTCTTACTGCACCTTCTTCGCATGATCTTTTCTCTGTATATGGCTATTTCTAGTCTCTTCTTATGAGTGAGGTCCTGTTAGCTTAGAGGTCTATCCTTGGGCTTCACTCAGCCTTAACTACTTACTTATTTTTTAATAAATTTTACTGAGAAACAAATAGCAATGAGACAGTTTCAAAAGCGATTTTAACAACTTACTTAAAAACCCTACTACCAAATACAATGGCATTGAGGGTTAGAGATTTAGCATATAAATTGGGCCAGAAAGAGGTACAATTCAACCCATAACAAAAAGAAAAAAACTGCAGAAGAAATAGTGAAAAGAAAAAAATTGATTTGAAAATTGATTTGGTCTATAACCCAAGTTTGAGTCACAGCTATTGTGTGCATAACCAACATATGTATGATCTACCACAATTAATATAATTAATTAATATAATTAATTAATATAAAACCTTGAAATTCCATGTACAGATATTGGTTTCTAATAATTTTTGCCCAACGATACACTTATGATCAATGTAAGAAAGAAGGTACAAAATGAAGGAAAAGGAGAGCCACACATTAGGAACAAATGGGAGAGTCACAAAGAGAAGTAGAAAAGTAGGCACTGGATAGCATATAGAATAAGGTTAAAATAAATAATATGGAGACGTACGAAAACTGCACACACACGTGCATATACATGCTGGGTATAAAATACAAGGATAATGAGATTGGAAAGTGAACACCAGAAGCTTACACTGGTCAACTTTACATGCTTTGGGCCCAATAGTCACACCAATCCATTTAGAAGCTGTCAGAGGCAGGATCGCCTGTTATAAAGGAAAGGTGCCCATTTGCAAGAAAGTTGTGGTGGTAACAAGTGTCCTATGCCTCTTAAGAGAATACTTGGTTTTGTCAGTTAACATACACAATAATAAGTTAGGATTTTACCCCATTTGCTGTACTATTGAAGAAAAAAAAATAAAAGAGAAGCCTCAATAACATAACACACACAGAAATTTTTTTCCAGCTGAATTTTTTTCTTTACACTGGGCTAATTTTGCAGAGCCCATCCTTGAGATCTTTGAAGCTGGAAGAATAAATGTAACATGAAGAGCTTTCTTTGTTTGCTTTTAATATCAAGTACCAACAGTGGTCAAAATTGCACCAGCCATATGAACAAGCAAAATTTCTGCCTTTGAAAATGCAAAAGCATTAAGAACAGAACTAAATGCCACAAATAAAACAACAACAACAAAAAACTTGTCTGAGATTGTTCAACTGTCAGATTGCATCTGCAAAAGCAAAATTACATCACAATATTCTGACTTTTAATTTGCTTTAAGCTAAATAAACACGAGTAATGTTTGAAAAAAATCTCAGCCTAGAAGATTTTAACGATTTTAACATTACAAACCATATAATGGAACTTGGTTGAATTCTGTCATAAAATTCCATCATAAAGTCACACCTGCATGCTAAAAAAACATTTTTGCTAGTTTCAGTCTCTTCCCCTCAAAACAGCCACCCCTGCCAAAGGACATTCAGTTCAATGTCTGTGACTATCAGTTATTAGAGCTTGTCAGCAGTCAGAAATCATTCAAATATATTTCCTGAACCCTTCCAAAGCTATAAATAAAAATCTTACAGTAGCATCTACTGAACAAAAGGACTTGGGCTTAAGTGACAGCAGTCCCAGGATTTGGGTTAGATAGAAATAAATATTTTGTGATAAGAGAAGTTAAGACATTGGAAAGGGTTATATTGAGAGAGACTAGAACCTTCCCTCTCTGAAAACCAGTTTATTTTTTTCTCCAATATCTCAAAATCAAAAGTTCAGGTACCTGTAGGGACTTCTATATAACACAGAAAAAAAAATAGTATCCATTTATTGCTATATTATTGTCTTTGTTATCTCTCTCTTTTGTTGAGACAAAATAACTGACACTCAAAATAAAGAGGAAAAAAGCTTATTTATCTCAAGAGTTTGTAAAGGTTTCAGACCATAATCGGCTATCTTCAAGGCAGGGTGGTATGGCAGACAGGCACCGCAAAGGAGAAATGGTTCATAGTGAGCAGAAGACAGCAAAGTGAGCTGGAAATAAGCCACGCCTCTTTCTGTCCCTCATATTTTATCCAGGCTATGAGGATAAAGGAGCTGCCAAACCAGTCCTTGGCCTGATTTAGTAACCACCCACCCTGAGTCCTAACACTCTCAGTCCTAGCATTGCACCATGAATCAGTCACACACTAGATTCAACCACCTCTGAAAAAGCTCCACCTATGATCGCATGAGGCTTTAGGGGGGATATCCAGACACAAGCTGTAGGAATGATCAAATCCCACCACTCAAGTTATCAGAAGAGGACTCAGTCTTCATTTCCATTCTCCACTGAAAGGTGATGCCTTTCCCATCTTTATTGCCATTTTTCTATTAATCAAAGTTACACATGGATGTTGTCTCAGTCACTCTTCTCTTGTTGCTGGGACAAATACCTGACACCCAAAATGAAAGAAGGAAAGGTTTGCTTAGCTCACAGTTACTGGAAGTTTCAGTCCATACTTAGCTGGCTCCAAGGCAGATTGGCACATGGCAGAGGGCAGCAGTTCATGGGGTGGAAGACAGCAAAAAGGGAGGAGAAACAGCAACAATGGCAACAGAGAACAAGTCTGTCTCCTTAAGTTGCGTTCAGGCTATCCACCCAGGTACTCACACCCATAATCCCAGTGGATCAGGAGTTAATCACAAACTCTAGAAGTCTGACCTATGACTGCATGAGGCTTTGGGGGGACAACTAGACACAAACCATAACAGACATCATTAACAAATTTGATAACAGAAAATGAAGAACAGTACAAGAATCTCCGAGTTCCACTTCTAACATCATTCTATACACTGTAATCTTAGGGAAAAAATTCTAGTACTCTGAGATTCAAATTCTTTTTGAAAAAAAAGTATTTCTTTCCTACCAACATCATGGGGCTATTGTAAGAATCAGACACAATAATGCCTGCAAAAT
>NDGM011248778.1:6200-16310 GCA_002564305.1 Octomys mimax
ACTCAGGCCCTTGAGCTTGCCAGGGAAGCGCTTATTCCACTGAGCCATCTCCCCAGCCCCCTAAACAGTGAATTCTTGTTATGTTGTATTTGTGTTTAAGATACAAAAATGGAAAACTATTATATCATGTAACATTTGTGAACATTTAATAAATTTTCCTGAGTTAAATAGTTCTCTTAGAACACAGAGCCAATCTTTTATTACTAGGTAAAATACAACTTATATATGCCAACTCTGGTGCATGTTAGTCAATCCACTGAAAATGTCACTGTCTCCATATCGTGGTTTCTTGTATCTGCCTAGTTTGCACTGTTGCTTATTTCTAATGTTATTGATATGTTTGTGAGGTGAATAAATGTTTTGTAAGGTGTTAACAATTTTGCTCCTTTTTTCTGTAATTTTTTATTAGAAGTCAGATTGTGCTCTTGTTTTTATTGTTATAATTAACAATTTAAAAACAAATGTATACAGTAGAAGCAAAGGTGTAGATGTTAATTATAATTCTTTCCCCATATTTATACAAATATGTAATTAACTACAATATGCCCTTGAAAACTTTTGTGATTTTACAAAAAAGAATTATATATATTAGCGTGCATCTTACTTTCACAAAACAGTATACATAGATAGCTTTTCAAGTTACAAAATGAATATAAATCTTCTGCAGTCTTTTTCTTTTTTTTTTTTTGGTGGTACCAGGGATTGAACTCAGGCCCTTGAGCTTACCAAGGAAGATGGTTTGACCGCTAAGCTATTTCCCCAGCACTTAAAAAAAAAATTTAATCTTTTAATTTTTGTGCTTTTTTGTGACTCATTGTGTAGTGCAGGCTGGCCTCAAACTTATGTCAGTCATCCTGCCTCAGTCTGGGCTTACAGGTGTACACTACCACGCCTGACTCTTTTTTTTTTTTAGTACATGTCATTGCAGGTAGAATTACTGTGTGATTTTTTTTTTTAATTTTGATAAATCCAAATCCTACTTCAGAAAACTTAAGCCAATTTATTCTACCATGACAGTAAGTAGAAGAGTACAATTTCTAATTAGACTATTATTTTTATTTTTAATTTATAACTGATAGAAAAATTGAATTTTGTTTATTTTAATTTCATATTTTTATAGTGTTTGGAGGTTGAAAAGTGTGCATGAATTATTGGTTATTGGGGAGGTTGAAAAAATTCATTGTATAATTATTTTAAAATGTAAGGATATATAACAATACTTAATAAAATTATATACCTAACAACAGAATTTCATATTTTGTATTTCTTCTTTAAAAAGGAAGTCTATATTCTTTTGCCCATTATTCTTTAATTCCAAAGGACTGTTACATGTTTTTTAAAAAACGAATTTTAACATGGGAAATAGCTTAGTGGCATAAGTGCCTACCTGGCAAGCACAAAGTCCCTAGTTTGATCCCCAGTACTGAAGAAGAAGGGAAAAAAAAGTATTATAAAAAAAGAATTCTAAGTCCTAGATAAAGAGTTTACATTTTAAAACTATTTTCCATTTTCTTTTGTATAATGTTTAATAGAAATCTCATCTACAATTGTATGTTTTCCAGTTTTATAAGTTCATTAGTCATGCATTTGACCACTTTCTTGATAAAAGTAGCATTGAAATAAGTTTTCTGGTGGGCATTTAAACCACAGTAGACCCCTTACCCAACTGCCAATCAGTGTTAACTGAACTTAGTCCCAGTTCTTTTTTTTGCAAGTGATTTAATTTCTGTGCTACAGCTTTCTTGTTTTTCAAATGAGGATGATTTACTTGTACTGCTAGCCTCTTATATTTGTGAGATTTAATCAAGTTATAAATGTGAAAATAGGGGCTAGGGAGATAGCTCAAAATAAGCACCTTCAAATCTAGGCACCTTCCTGGCAAGTGCAAGAACCTGGGTTTGATCCCAAATGCCGTGTGGGTCTGGAACCTTGGGGTGCTGTGCTGGACACAGAAACCGCAGGTGGTGGTGCACACCTGTATATTCAGCGCTGGGGATGCTGAGACGGGAGGATCACTACAGTCCGAGCTGGGTAGCAAGACCCTGTACCAAATAAGTAAATAAATAAAAGATTAAATTTTTTTAAATGTGAAAATAATTTGAAATGAATCAAGCAAAGTAATGGAAGGTGGTAAATTTATAATTCATAAAGTGATAATAAAATATGTCCATGTAAGAATAATGCAAGTACTAGTAACCACATCTTCCTATGGTAAGTTGTCAATAAAGAGAAACACTATTGCAGCTTAATTCTCTAGAGTTCTCCATGTGACAGTATCTGTTTTCTTCTTCTTTTAGCTCTTGTTTTGGTTTTTTTGCAGGCTCCGTTCTGCTGATTTTTTATTCTTCCTTGAAGGTAGTTCTTTTAGGGCTGAACTACATAATGCTTTTTCATGGTCTGCATGATAACTTGCATTAATATGCTTGTTTACATCGTAAGTTTTGAATCTGGCTTGCCTTGTGGGGAAGTGTGCATATATATATATATATATTTTTTTTTTTTAAATAATGGATGTATACATTGGAAAATGAATTTGAATGTGGGGAAATAATTTGTATTATTTTTCCTAATAGTAAATATGTTAACTGCAGTCATCTCTTGATTATCCACAGCTAATAGCTAATTTCTAGTTTCTTTAACTTCTGTTTTATTCTTATTTATGTATTGCTTCAATAGCCATTTGAGTGGTTACTATATGCTAAGTCTAGGACTATAAAAACATAAAAGTCATTGACATTCCTATTTATTATACAGCATAGTACAGTACAGTATAGTATCTGTAATAGAAACTCCTCTATTTGCCTTTGGTTTGGCCTTATTGAGCTTTGGGGGAAGAAGCCCAAGATTCGTTGGTGCTGTTGATCATAAGTTGTTGAGTCTTGGGGCTTATGAATATTCAGTGAAAATCCCAGTGTGAGTGAGCAGTGCAGCTTGGGACGCGGCCGAATGTGAGAAAGCAGGCAACTTGGTGTTAAATTCTATGTTTTCTGCTACCAGTTGTGCATCTGGGCAAATCATTTACTCTCTCTGTAGCTTTTGCCATCTTTTAGTGTAGCGAAGATTCAGGGAGAATAGTGTGTGTGAAGTATGCAGCTCAGTATCTGGGATACAGTGAGTATCTGAACGATGGTGATTCCATTTTGATGGATCATCAGGAGGTGACTGTAAGCTACATCATGCACGACTGTGGTTTCTTAGTCTTGTAAAATGTTTGTTTATTCTTTAGCTGGTATTTTTATATTAATGAACTATTTCCATGTGTTTTTTTTATTTGATCTCTGTTGTTGGACACCAACAAAATAGAAAAAAGGATAAAAATCACTTAGTGGACCTTTGAAATGAACTCAAAGGATTGTATTAGTAGAAAGAGGGAAGATACCAGTAGTTAATAAAATATTTAGCTTCTACTACCAATCTAAATGTAACTTTTGACAAATTAGTTCACCAATGTGAATTTACTTATAAATTCATATAATTAGATGATTCATATATTCTTCAAAATTAAAAATTTTTGAATTCACTTGCATTGGAATTACATTCTTGAAATTTTGATGTTTGTTATTTGGCTCTGATTGAGTTTACTTACATTCCTTACGCTTTATTACAAAAATGATGTTTTGGACACTTAAAACTAAGATTCCACTAAGTCACAAATTGCTGCAACAGTATAATTCAGAGCAATCACTTCTCTGTAGTTACTGTCAAATATCATTGGCCCTACAAATTGAAGCTGTCATTAAAACTAAAAAGTAAGCTAAATGAGTGAGGGCTAATTATTGGGAAATTAGGAAGCAGGTGCTTAGAAAAGTTACTTTAAAATAATTAATAGAGTCATCTTCATGTTTGGAAAAATAAATTTAATTGACTTAAAATCTTTATTTGTAGTATTCTAAAATAGTAATTGAACTTCAAAGGTCTTTTAATGTGATCTCTTCTGAAATAATCTGTATTTCTTTTTTTATAGTATAGAATTAAGGTAAAATATTGAGTGTTGTGCTGTTTGCTCTAGTTTTATTGTTGTGATGAAAACCTGCCATATCATTGCACCTCTTCACTAACTTACTGATCCTCTATGTTGCCCCATCAAATTGGGCCAATAGCTAAAACGGAAGAACATGGAACTAACACGAGCATGTCAAAAGCAGTATGAGCTGGAACAGGAACTGGCCTTTTACAAAATTGATGCTAAATTTGAGCCACTAAATTACTACCCATCCGAGGTGAGGTTTTTTGGTTTGTTTTGGTTTTTTAGTGATCCACAATTAAAGCCTTCATGAGATGGAATGGAGTAGGGCAGGTGGTGGGAATATTTAAGGAATTTTATTACTTACAACTCTGCTTTCTTGTTATGAAGGCATCAGTAGAATATACCATACTTTGGTTGAGTCTATGATTTGTTTGGTGAGTTAGAACAGTTCCCTAAAAAGATAAAAGTGCTGGTATCTGTATCTGTAACCAAAAGCTGCCATCTTAACCCTCAGTTACTGCTCTTGAGACTATGGATTGATCAGCTGCCTGAAATCCAAACTTTTTCTTTTTTGCGGTGCCAAAGATTGAACTCAGGACCTTGCCCTTTCAAGCAAAAGGTCATTCTGCTGAGCTGTCTCCCTGGTTCTGAAATCCAAACTTTGGAGAAAATTCTTTAGTACTATGTAACAGTCATCTCCCTTGCCTTGTTTGTTCAATTATCATTGGGCTCAGTATTTAAACAACCATTATTGGTACAATAATGCCATTGAAACAAGGAACTCTCTAAAACCTGGTGATTTCAACCTATCATATATTTTTAATCTATTCAAAATTAAAAGTTGTTTTAGATTCAAAATTAGAAGTTTTAAACTGAGATTTTACTTATATCAATTAAGAAGCCAGACAAGACACTTAGATTTTAAGTTGAATGATTAAACAATACTAAAAAATCACATACCTGTATGCAGTTCTTTAATGAATTGATCCATACTTTCATTCTTTGGTAGTAGAAAAAATCATCTTTTTTTGTGTATGGTACTGGGTATTGAACTCAGGGCCTTGTGCTTGTCAAGCAGGCGCTTATGCTGCTGAGCTATCTCCCTGGCCCAGAATCATTTTTTTAAAGACCATTTTTAGTTTAAAGTTATTTTTGCTATATTAAGGATAATATCAAATTTTTAGCTCCTAGACAAGTAGGATTAATATAAATTTGAGTAAGGAAGATTTATCATTAATAAAACGAGTAATGTCATTTGACTGTTTGGAGGTTAGGATCAAACTATAAATCTATTAATTTATTTTGCTTTTAGGATATTGAAATTGATAAAGCCCCTGATGAGAGCCCTTACATTGGCAAATCCAGATACAAAAGAAATATGTTTGCCACAGAGAGTTACATTCCCAGTAATGCCCAGGCTGTGCAGATCAAGAAGATGAAGCAGGACGAAGGGGAGCAGCTAAGAAATGAGCGTGTGACCTTGGAGGCCATTGCACCACTGGATGTACAACTGGAAGATAGACAGAAAAAAATAAGTGCAGGTTAAACAAAGTTATTTTAAATTCTTTTTAAAAGTTTTAATATGTAAGCCATTCCGTCTGATAATTCTTTTAATTAAATATTCTAATGCTATTGTCACATACATTAAAATGTAAACAAAAGTAATGACTTATTGAGTAGGTTGTTCTTTAAAAATTTCTTTTATGCTTGAGAATGTGCTTTGCACAGTAATTGATGGCAACATGTCCACAGGCTTCAAGAATGTGTTCATGAGGGGCAGGGAGATGGCTCAGTGGGTTAAGCGCTTCCCTGGCAAGTGCAAGGGCCTGAGTTCAATCCCCAGTTTCGCCAAAAGAAAAAAAAAAAAAAAGAATGTGTTCATCTTGCTATCAAGCATTGGAACTACTATATACATTTCAAGGGATAATTAGTAATAACTGAAGCAAGTAAAGAACCATATTTATTGAATCTTACATGTATAGCCAAAACTGGATGCAATGCTCTGGATAAGGTGCAGCGGAGCATTTCCTTAGGCTTAGGCCTAAGGCTGGCCTCTAGCTCTTCCCTACATGCCCCACACTCTACCTCTCCATCCAACCCCCCAGTATTAATTGGAGGGATCTTAGTACCTCTGACAGTTCATACAAGTGAAGAAGTCAAGCCAAGAGGCATTTTAGAGGTATTATCAGTGTCAAACTCTGAAACAGTTTTCCCAGTCAGCTCTGTGAATATAGAAGAAAGAAAACAACTGGAATTTTTATATCCCACTAAACATAGTTTATTGTTAGGGTCTCACCATTAGATGAGCAGTGCATCTTCCTTTTGTAGCTAAATGGAAGACATGGGAGGCCAGAAGAGGCTGACTTGGTAAGGTGAGAGAAGAAACTGAATTTTCTTTTTCTACATATACTATATGCAAGGCTCTGGAGGGAAAAGCAAAGTAAATCACACAGATATGCAGGCTAGCTTTAGAAGCTCAGTTCTGTGAGAGAGAGAGAGAGAGAACCACCCAAAATTTGAGATGGAAGGTACTTGATTTAACCTCCAATAATGAATTTTTTGCTACTGTATCTCATAAAGCATTTATTTGTGGCACGGTGCTTTATTTTTAAAATATATATATTTTTCAGAACTGGGGATTGAACTCAGGACCTTGTGCTTGGTAGGCAAGCACTTATTCTGCTGAGCTATCTCCCCAACCCCTTTTTATTTAAATTTAAATTTAAATTTTTTTATTTTTATTTTTTTTGCTGGAACCAGGGATTGAACTCAGGCCCTTGTGCTTGCCAGGCAAGCGTTTATTCTATTGAGCTATCTTCCCCCAGCCTCTGTTTTTGATACCTTGAATTTAGTTGTAACAGTGATATTTATGTTTCTTACTAAATCCTTATTCTCTAAAAGGAGTTCACTAGTATTAGAATTACTAAGTAGAGTCTCTTTTATGTTAAGAATTTAATAAATAAAAGATCAATTATAATTCTATAGCATATCATGAGGAAATTTAGTTTTAAATATTAACTGGTAGAAATAAAAGGCATTATAAGTAATTACCTGGTAAAATTTCTGTGATCAGTGACAAAATTTAATTTGGAGGAGGTTTACTAAAAAGGAGAAATTGGTGGAAATTTTAGGATTGAGGCTTTCTTGTGTGTGTATGTGAGCATGGTTTTTAAATTTGCAGCACAAACCCGACTGTCAGAACTGCATGATGAAATAGAAAAAGCAGAACAAAAAATTGGAAGAGCTACTGAAGAATTTAAACAGCTGGAAGAAGCTATTCAACGGAAAAAAGTATGTAAAAGCAAAGCATCCATGCTAAAATGAAATGAAAGGGCCAGTGAGATAGCTCAGCAGACTAAGCACCTACTTAGGCAAGCTCAGGGACCAGGGTTCGATCCCTAGCACACGCCAGCCCTGCCCGCAGGTGTGCTGAGCTGGCCCTGGGTCTGGGCATGGTGGCACATACCTGTAATCCCAGCTCTGGGGAGGCCGAAACCAGGAGGATCACTATGAATCTGAGCTGCATGGCGAGACCCTGTAACAAATACATAAAAAAAAGAAAGAAATGAAATGAAAAATAAAATGTGCTTTTCCTTTATGTTAGCAATCCTTTCCACAGTGTCAGTTACCAGGAACCACTGCAGTGAGTCCCTGATTCCCTGGCTAGACTTATAGCATACAGTAGGAAGAAAGCACAAGAAAATAGAGGTACTGTTAGGGAGCTGGGATGACCAGTTGTTCTCAGGGTATAAAAGGCCACGAGTCATGCAAAACCTTGGTGTTTATTCATTACAGCTGAGTCAAGGATAATGCATAAAGGGGAGTGAGTGTTTCTGGGAATGGTAGTGGTGACTCTGTTGGGCTAGTAAGAAGAGCAAAGCATATTGAAAGGACAAGGACTAGACAGGGCAATAAGGGAACTGTAGTTTCCCCAGATAACGTTATCATCTCCTGCTCTTTATCTTACCCTCTGAGTGCCATAGCAATCATTGGCCCTAGCACTTCCAGCTATGACCAGAAAAGAGAAGGACGTTTTTGAGTTCAAGAGCAAGCTTTGGATGTACCCTAGACTCAGTTTATAATTTGTGGTCCCCAACACTTTGTAACCATGTAAAATTATTTTAAATCAGTATTGTCTGATTATGGAATGATAAACTTCAGGGTCAAATATTCTAGCATTTATCAATTAAATATTTTTCATGATCATATCCTATAACACTTTTAACATGTATAGAAGTAACCTAAAATTTATGTGCACAATATAACATGTTATTACAAAAGTAGCTACTGAAGGAAGTTACTTCTGGATATGTCTTGTAACTTAATTGAGTACCCTCTATTTATAAAATCCTGGAACCTGGATTAAATACCAGAGATCTCTCCTGTAACATCAGCATTGTCAAACATAAGAAGACAGCAAGCCATAAAAGAAAAAAAGATATAAAATGTGGTATAGAAAAAGATGAAATTTGTATATTTTCTCTCTCTTCTCCTCTGTCTCTCTCTGTCTCTGTCTCTCTCGCTCTCTCGCTTTCTCTCTGTTTGGTGGTACCAGGGATTAAACTCAGAACCTTGTGTTTGCCAGGCAAGCACTTATTCCACTGAGCTATCTCCCAGGCCCCTACATTGGTATATTCTTATAAATTACTGGTGTGTCATAAAGTAAAGAGTTTAAACCCAGGATATAATTGCATGGGGGAAAATTCATTGAATTTTTTCATAGTTTTTTTTTTTTTTACAGTTTTTAAATGTACGTTACTTATGACTTGTAAAAATCAGTATTTCAAAATTATAGTGGTACCTTCATACTGTATTTGGTAGATTAAAGATGTAGATTTGGATTATGGATTCTTTTAAAAGATATAGTGTTGCTTTCAGTTTACATAATAGCTAGAAATTGTTGCAGCTTGCGGGAAACTTACTACCTCCCAGTCACTGACTGGGATTAGTCTTGTGTAAGGGACACAGACATAGACAGACTTACAGGGGACATAGACGATAAACTTCTTTAAAAAGTAAGAGAAAGGAACATAAAGTTAAACCACATCAGTGTTTTAGGAAAAACAAAATATTGAGAGAGACAATAGATACAGTTTAGATTGTGAAAACAAAGGCATCTCTGAAGAGGTAACATTTGGGCTGAGACACAAAGGAGGGGAAGGAGCCAGTGAGGCAGAGATGGGAGAATAATATTCTAGGCAGAGGTGGCCGTGGGAGCAAAAGCCTTCAAACTAAAGATTCCTCTGCAGAACGAGAGAAGGTGTAGTGGAAGATGAAGTTAGTTACAGGCTAAAAATTCATGTTAGCTTAATAGGCTATGTTAGAGTTTGAATTTTATTCTGTACATGGTGGGAAACATTTGAAGGGCTTTAGTAGGATGGCTGATCCTATTTGTCTCTATGAAAGGTCACATTGGTGGCGGTGAAAGAATAAAATGGGGCAAGAGAGATGGAGAGGAAAGAGATGTGTTTCCTGTAGGAGGCTGGTGTTCAGTCTAGGCAAGAGATAAGAAAAAATGGAGGAACATGGAGGTGCCCGTGAAAAAAGTGCTGACTGATTCTTGGTCAGATTGGCAAAACTAATCAGACTTCCATTTGAATTAAAAATGGAAGGTGAGTTGGAGGAAGATATCAGGATGGTTTTAATAGTTAAATAAAATGCTTTAATAGTACTGATGAAAGCTTTATATAGACAAATTCACAGGTGTCATTTTAAAATAAATAAATGCTTCTAAAAGATGCTTGGAAAAAGTTCTTTTAATTTAATAAATACAAACCTTTATGGTAATTTTTGTTGTTGTTGGTATAGGGTCTCAGCACATAGTTTGAACCCGTAGTGATCCTCCTGTCTCAGCCCCTGGCTGAGATTACAGGCACGTGCCACCGCACCTGTTTTCTGGGCCTACCTGGCATGTGGTACAAGGGATGGAATTCAGGACCTTGCACTTGTTCACTTGCCTGGCAGGCACTTAGACCACCAAACTATCTCCCCAGCCATCCATGGTTCCTTCTACTTTACATTTTCTTTTTTATTAATTTTATTGAGAAACAAATAGCAGTGAGACAGTTTTAAAACGGATGAGTAAGACAGTTTCAATAATTAGTACATTGCATATTGTTGTCTTCATAGTGGTTATTCATAGT
>NDGM011248783.1:5950-20702 GCA_002564305.1 Octomys mimax
GAGTAATACTCCATTGTATAAAAATACCACATCTTTTTCATCCATTTCTCAAGTGATGGGCATTTTGGTTGCTTCCAAGATTTGGCTATTGCAAATTGTGCTGCTATAAACACGGTGCACATATATCACTATGGCAGGATATTTTCAGTTCTTTTGGAAGAATAGCCAGAGATGGAATAGCTGGACTGAATGGGATTTCCAGTCCTAGTTTTTTTTAGGAGTCTCCACACTGATTTCCATAGTGGTTGTACCAGTCTACATTCCCTCTAGCAGTGGAGAAAGACTCCTTTCCCCCCGCAGCCTCTTCAGTATTTATTATTAGTTGATTTCTTTACAATCCCAGACTTGACATTATACTACAAAACCACTGTGATAAAATCAGCACTGTACTGCAAAAACAGACCCAAGGATCACTTCTTTTATTTTGTGAGAACTTTATTTTTATTTTATAAAAGCCAGGAAGAGTGTTGCCCTGCTGTAATCTCAGCCCTCTGTAAGGTGGAAGCAGGAGAGCTACGAGTTCCATCCCAGCCTGGGTAACTTAGTGACCTAAGTAAGATATGGTCCCAAAATAAAAAATGAAAAATAAATAAATAAACCTGGGGATGGAGCTTAATGGAGAGGTCCTGAGTTCAATCCCCAGAACTGAGATATATATATATCTCAGATATATATCTCATAACTGAGATATATATATATATATATATATATATATATATATATATATATCATTAGAGTATGTGCTGAGCTTGAAGGTAGGTGACTGTTTACAGTGTTTTCTTCCAAGGATGGTGGTCTCTTTTGCTTTCCAGCCTGGGCTTTATGTCCTCAGGTAGAGTCCAGATGGGTGTGCATGAATTGGTAGTGACCTTGGAATGTGAGCAAGGCGACAGGGATGTATTTCCTGGAACTATGGGACTTCCACATGTAGGCTGAAGGCCCTGCCCTATCCACCCTGCTTCCAACTGTCTCTAGGTGGGAGAGGTTGGAGATGAAGATGTGGTTTCTGTTTGGTAGAATGGACCTTGTGTCCATAGGGAGGCATCCCAGTGGAATGGGGTGGATGGGTTGGATGGTCTTCTAGGCTCCTGATGTTGAGGGACACAGCCTGGACTATCCACAATGTTACCTGTACTTCATGAACTTGAATATTGCTCAGCCAAAGCAGGCCATGTTTAGAGCTGATTTTTCACAGTTCTGGTAATCTTTAAAGCAGAAATATTGGAGACACTATATCCTGTCAGTACACAACATCACAAGACTCAGTACATGAGGTCTGAACTTCATCTCAGAAGGTCAGTTCTTTTGTACCCAGGACCTTGGGTTCCAATTAACATTCTTATTGTGAGGGTTAGACTTCACCAGGGAGACTGAAGGACAAGATGGGGAAGCCAAGGGACTTGGGGGAACTCTGCAGCCCTTTCTCGCGCATTCTCCCAAATTCAACGGGTCATGCACTGGGTTTAGGATTTTGCTTGGGTTCTGTTCAGTAGGTTCATTCCCCCCCTTCTTATACTCTTGGAATGATAAGGATAAAGTAACTTAGATTGTGAGGTCACCATCTCTCTCTGAAAGGCAAGGATCCAAACATAGATGTGCTGTGACTCAGTTGCTAAAGCTTTTTTCTTATTGTGTGCCTGTTAAATACTTATGTCTACATATGCTATATTTTATTAACCTAACATGCATTATATATATATATATATATATATATATATATATTTATATATATAATCTTTTTATTCATGTATTACGTATTTGGTACAGGGTCTCACTTTGCAGCTTAGACTCACAGTGATCCTCCTATCTCAGCCTCCCCAGCACTGGAATTATAAGCATGCACCACCACACCCAGTTTTGCTGGCTGGCTCGACACCAGAGGCCAGAATGGTATGTGGTGCTGGGGATCAAACTCAGATCCATGTGCTGCGCAGGAGCTTAGACTGCTGAGCTATCTCCCCAGCCCCATATGCATTATATTTTTAAGAACGAAGCTAATGTTGTTTATGAAACTCAGCTGGTTGTATTTTTTCCCCATCACAGTGAAAGGGCAAGCAGAAACACTAAAACAACACCCAGGATTTGGAGGGCTGATTTACTTACATTGACAGCCGCTGATTGTGATCATTCTCAAAATATCAGGCCCTGCTCTGGTAGTCTAGGGCTTTATAGGATAAGCAAGCAGGAAGGACAGAGGCAGATTGGTTTATATAATGTGCATCATAGTGACCAGCCATTACTACAAGAGAGAAGCAACTGGAACAAGAACTATTAGCTGGACAACTAAGAAACTGAAGTCTACTGGATAAGGGGGCTGTTTTCTGTGACAGCAGCACTATCTCTACTGGGAACTCTAGAGGTATAAGGTGTGTTAAAAATGATTGTGTTATTAATTAATTATTATTGTCATGGTTATGATGGATTTGCAACTTGATAGGCTTGGGAACACTCCAAACTTCTGGGTGGGTCATTGAGGCATAACCTTAAAGTCCATGTGTGATCCTTGACCCTCCTCTCTCCAGTGCTGATCCCCTTCTCTGTCTTCTAGTCAGCACAGAGTGAGCAGCTTTCTTCTACCACATCATTCTACTGTGATGTTCCTCCCTGGGAGCTTGGTGACCATGGGCCAAACTCTCTGGAACCCGAACCAAATTAACACCCCCTCCTTTGAGCTATTTGTTGCAGCAACACAGAGCTGGCTATTGCAGCCAATATTTTTAATTACATATTGTGGAGTAGAGTGTGATAATTGAAAACACATATATACATATATATCTATTTCCTGTATAAATCAGGGTAGTTAGCATTTCTATTTTCTTAAACATTTTTTTCTTAAACTTTTTAACCAATTTTTCTTTTCTTTTAAAAAAATTATGTATTTAGTACAAGGTCTCACTATGCAGCTCATACTTGTAATGATCATCCTGTTTCAGCCACCCTAGCACTAGGATTACAGGCGTGTACTACCATGCCTGGTCTTGGTGGCTGGGGCCATCGGGGTTGGGGCCAGCACAGCATGTGGTACTGGGGGGCATACCTGGGTCCTTCACTTGCCCAGGCAGGTGCTTAGACTGCTGAACTATCTCCATGGACTTTTAAAGAACTTCTTCATGAAGGCTTGTGTGTAGAACTTGGAGAAGGCATAGTCTCAATTGAGAATTTAGCCTGTTTAAGGATCTATAAGAAGCAGAGGGAAATTAAAATAGTTACAAAAAGTGGACAAAGGGATGTGAGTCAGAATCGTGCTTTCCCCATAAATTAGCCACAACCTCCCTTTATGGGAGGTGTAGAAGTACTAAACATCAACTCTAGGTGAGTGTTTGGTTTGAGTCAAAAAAGTTTTGCTGTGTCTGTCTTGAAGTTGGAAGAGAAAAGAGAAATTCTGACATGATTGGCTGAGATGGTCTCTTGGACAGAGGAGGGGCTAGCTTTTGTACTGCATATCTCCCATGAAATCTTACCCTGTAGTGTCCTTGGGAGTTTCATCTTTTTAAAATGATGGTCATTTTCTTGGTGCCAAGATACTGTTTTTGTGCTGGAGCACTTGTCAGAAATTGTGACATAAGACAGAAACTTACGCTACTTGCCGTGAACAAAAAGGAATGTGTCTTGTTAGCAGCACAGTCAGGATACACGGCCCAGGCTGGCGGCTTTTATTGCTTTTGCACAGGACAGGAAAATATCATCCAGCTTAATGATGCTGTATCCTTGAAGAAATAGGCAGGGTTTAACCCAAAGCACCAGAACTACGTGCTTCTGATGGCCTGCTCCTGCTGACTTCCAGATGTGGATAGTTGCAGATCATGCTCGCAATCGTGGGGTGATGTCTGGACACCACAGCATCTCTCATGTATGAGAAATCAACATCCTGTAGGATTTTTCTTAGTCATGAGAAATTGGTCAAGGGTTATATCCAGATCCCAGAGTTTTTCAAAGTACAGACGTATCTCCAGTATGGCCCAAGTTAGATCGCAAGTTCGAGCCCAGACTGGGCAACTTAGCAGCAACTTAGAAGACTCTGTCTCAAAATAAATTTTAAAAAATGGGGCTGGGGAGTGTAGTTCAGTGCAAAGGACCTGGAGTAAAGCCCAGTACTAGAAGGTAAAAACGAAAAGGCAAGCTACTTCCAAAGCCAGGTCTGGGCCACTCAGTCCTTTACTCTTGGTGTAACTGGCTCTTGTGCACATAGGCATTCAGAGATGCAAGGGCTATTTGTGTCAGTCAGATTTTTCATAAATGGGCTACACTGAAAAGACAGGGATTTCATTTCATTATTTCTCCATAGACAACTGAGGTGTGTTTCCCTCAAAAGGTTGTTTTGAGCTTACTGCAGCACAGTGGGCTTGCCCATCATGAAAACAGATAAATGAAAGTTCTATGAAAACTATCTTAAAAGACAATTGTTGATAATAAATAAAAGTGTCACCAAAGATTTAAAACATTTGATCTTTTTTGTCTTGGGTTGTCTTGCCCCTTTGGGGCAAGCTGAACCCTGTCCCTCATAGTGAATTGACAGTACTTGCTTGGATGTGGGAGTAAGGGGTCCTCATCAGCCTAACCCATTCTTATCTGTAGATCTCAGCTATGTCCTGTCATCCTCGTAGAGAACAGAAACGGTGACTCCCCACAGAAGGAGGAGATGCAACACTGAAGGACAAATTTAAGACATTTCTAAAACATCCCTAACTTCTTCCAGGAACAAAGTTTTAAATAAGGAAAGTGCCTCAGCTATTTCAAGGTCTTGGATTCATTCCCTTTGTGGCACTGGCGAGCAGCTGTGTAGATCTTTCCTCCAGAAATGGAGGGAGACTAATTTAGCAAGTTTGCAAAGAGCCCACTTGGGATACACCTTCCATCCTGCTTTAAAGAAAAGCTCCTCTTCTTGTACAGAGGAGAGAGGAGGATCTGAGTATTGGATATGTTAATCTCACTATCTTTCATGGTGTTTTACTGAATGAATAACCAGTGTGACAATTGTGTAGGAGATAGACCAAATTAAAGTATAGGAACCCAAATGTTTGCCACCTTCACAAAACTTCTCATGTGTTCTTATCAGTTCCTATTAATCCATCCAGGATATCCATACAATTAATTACAGGACAGAATCCTATTTTTGCATCTTTGTCCAAAAGATGGAGGGCTTGGTAATACAAGGTGTTCCATAAATGCCGATTTGTTATTGAATTTGCATTGACTTCGTCTCCCTTCTACCACCACATAAGAAGAATATGTGAAGGTCTGTTAAGAAATGTCCTGACACCCAAGTTTTGAAACCATGAAGTATGGTATTCATATGAACACTGGCATTCTTTTCTCATGGTTTCTGAATACTCTTGTCACAGTGACTGCATGGCCATGTGATTTGATGTAGTCTGGGTTTTGATGGCAATGGCTGAATGCTGTGGGAAGTCACCCCTCTGTCTCACAGGTTGGGCAAGTGCTTAATGTACACACAGAGCTAGAGGAGGACCACCATGGGGGCATCAATGGGAAGAAGACTGGGAAGGACTCACATCAACCACCATGATTCTTTCTCTGGAGTCCTCAGGACAGGTCAGAAAGAGAGTTGAGGCAGTTGGAAAAAATGGTTGGAGAGGCTCGCACCTGTTCCCAAGGGGAAAAGGGAGGTACTTCATTTTGGAAAGACACGTGGTGTAGTACAGGGTGACATAAGGTCAACTGAAGAATGATGACAGGAAGAACTTGCTTGATGACTGAATTCCAGGATCACAACCTCAGACTCACAAGACAGGGGCAACCAAGGCTATGGACTTCTCCACATCAGTCAATTAAATCAAGCAGTGGAAAGCTTCAAGGTAAAATCATTCCTATAAAAATTTAAGAAGCTCTAAAACCTCCGGAAGTTGTGTGTGAATTCACAACACTTCTCTACCACCAACCAGATCACTAGATCACTTCAGTTCTTGGTATGTGTGTGTTTGGAGTTAGGGCAGTTTTGTTCCGAGAGATAAAGCTTAATTTAACAGAGTCTCTCTGGAAAAGGGCAGACTCAGCTGCATCAGGAGGGGGTCAGTCAGGAAAGAGCTGCTGAGTGGAGTGGCCTTGAACAAAATGCTGTGCCTAGCTATGGGTTCAACTTGGCCCGCACATCCTCGTATGGGGTCCTCTCTAATGCTGCCTTCTCTGTGACAGATGATGTCATCATGCCTGCACCTATTTAAGCCAGAACATCAGGAACCTCTGGGACTATCACACAGTGTCACATTGCAGGAGGACCTCAGCTGAAGAACAAAGTAAACAACACAAAAACCATCAGATAATAACAATGATACTAACAGAAGAATGCCCAGTTTCACGAGTGGATTCCCAGGGGTCTGCATCTGCTGTGTCACCCACAGCAAGGTACCATCTCAATTGTTCCCTTTTTTTATTCCAGAGACAGGAAAAAAAAAAGTCATGAACTGCTTGTCCCCTGATAACACAAATGCACCTGTAAATAAACATGTCAATGTCTACACACAATGCATATTTATGCGGAATCCATACTCTTGGCGATTCTTTAGTACCAAGAAAATGTCCTTCTGAGTCTAAGGAATGATGCTGTTAATTCAGTCTTGGGGTTTGGGGTAAGCTTGGGCTATCTGTGAATCAAAAGGTGAAGCTAATTAAGCGGCATTCATTGGGGATTTGGAAATAAAGAGACTTCTCGTGGGAAGGTAATTATATCTCCATTGACCCTTACATGGTCCCCCACCCCCCAGAGGTGGGGGCTCTCTGCTGCACCGTGTGACATCTCCTTTCAGGATGAGCTGCCTGTCACCCTGCGAAGGCCCCCTCTCCGTGGATGCGTTTTTCTAATCAGTTCACATGATTGAGCTTCCACCAAGTGATGCTTTACCTAATTCCTTTCCGCCTGTAAGGTGTGAGGTTTGGAGGGTCTCTCGTCAAACTTTGGAGGGCTCTGTCAGTTTGAAAAGAACATGACCTTTAAATTGTATCAGTATGTTTGCTGGTGCATAAGGGAAAGGAAAGGTTCGTCCTGATGGAAAACCACTCAGAGACTAAGGAGTAATTCAGAGGGAACCATCCCAGGAAGGTAATTTGTTTATACATAATGTACTGGGGGCGGGGGATGAGGACCTCTTGCCTGCTGGAGAAGAAAGGCTTGGGAGTTCAAGTGTCTGAGGACACTTAGTCTGTGTTAGAGTATTTTTCTTTCCTCACTCCTCCCCTTTGAGCCAAAGAGCTTGCCACTTTCTTATCGGAATAGGTAAGGCAGCACACTGCTGTTCCTGTAATCGAGGAAGACTTTAAGCAAGAATGTACTTCTGTGGACCAATCGGCTCTGAGTTGAATTGTCAACTCCTCCAGAAGAATTAGAAGAGGCTTTTCTGAATTGTGTAACCAAATTAGGAAGGGAAGATTGGTTCTGAAAAAGTTTACTAAAAACTGCTTTTTGGCTGAGATCAGGGCATAGATTCTGATTTTATTTAGAGAGTTTTGTTAGAAGAAAAAGAATTCAAGAGTTCCATCTGTTTTACATGCAACCCACCCACCTCCACATTTGTGGACCGTGTATAGTTTCCATTGTGTTTATTTGTATACTTATCAAAAAGTTACATGACTTTGAATTTAGGAAAACTTTTAACTATGACCTTTCATGTCCCTTCTTTTTTTTTTTTCTAGTGAAAATATTTTGATTTATAATGCAGACAAAAAAAAAAAAAAACATAGAGGTTAGGATAATAGACATTTCCTGGTTGCAGGAGGTAACCAAAAATAACAATGTCAACTTGGAGTGGACATAGAGTTGTTTTATTTTTATTTGTGACATCTTTATCTTTCAGAATCAAGAAAGCTGTCCACATTGACATGCCTCAGTGCTGAGGGAAGAGAGATGACTAATTCCATGGAAGAGAGGGAGTGTTTTTGAGATGGAAGGCCACCCTATGTCCCTGTCTTAGTCTGCTATGCCATAACGCTGGAGTAGAACCCTTTGCTCTCTCCAGGAGAGTTACATTATTTCTGGAGATGAACAATTTAGGAGGGAAAAAAAAACCAGGTGGCTTTCTCTGAAGGAACATATATTAAGGAGCAGAATTCATGGTGGTCTTTTACTGATAGAAGCGTACTGTGACTAGGCAACATATTTGCCCTTTGCTGCAGAAAAGAGCAATGAGCAGGTTCCTGACGCCGGGTCCCGTTTATCCTCATGTTGTGAAACGTAATCATTTGTCAGCTCAGGTGAAGCCCCTGCGCCCAACCACAAGCAACGGGCCTGTGAAGTATCGACTGAGTCTGGGTTTCTAACGCAAAATGCAAAATGGGAATTGAAACGTACTTGATGGAATTAAAACATTAGTATTGGCTTTCAGGTCTTGGTTCTCTAGCTCTTGTAATAAATGCAGGGAATCTTAGACACAAAAGCCAACAAACCAATAGCAAGCAGCCAGGCCCCTCTGTGAGGTGGAAGAGGCACAGACCTCACTGCAAGATCTGCGAATTGATTTTTCCCAGTGTGGACTCCAACTGTTTCATCTCTAACTTTGACATACATTTTTCATTTATTTTAAGTAGAATGCTTTTATATTTACTACAAGCATGAGAAGACAGCATGACATCTTAGATAAATGAAACAATCCTGATTGCCACATTAAGCCATATATGAGGAATCTAAGAAAACGGCCATAAAAATCCTAATAGGTACCCACTCACTCTCTTATTGGTGTTTGTGAGCCCGCATACAGGCTGTGCTTTCTGCACTGTGGAGCTTACCCGGGGTCTCTGGCCTCTGCCAAAGACATCCACCGGGTATATAAGAAACAGGTTTTTATTGCACATGAGTTTGCAATTGGTCTCTTGGAATCAAATAAATTTAATATTCATCACTGTGGCAGGAACCCAACTGAGAGGTTGTGCCTCTCAGAATGCCCATGTTTAAGTCCAAACTTGAGACTTTGAGTAGAATGGGATGATTCAGATCCCTGAAGTAGTCCAGTGACAGTGACATTTTTTTTTTTTTTTTGTCCTGGGCCCACACTGAGCTATCCCTACTCCAGACCTTTTTTATTCTGATATATGGTTTTGCTGATTGATTAAATTGCCTATACTGGGCTTGAACTTGTGATCACCCTGTCTCAGACAGCCACTGGGATTACAGGCATCAAGCTCCATGCCCAGCTCCAGGTACAGTGCTTTTAATGTTATGCTTTTAAGATCCTATGTACCAGGAGATTTTTGTCTGGGTTACTATCCTGATGCTCATCAAGGGACAGCCTGTTTGGGCCAGAGAAACAAAATGACACCAAAAGACCATGTCTGGGTCCTGGATATATCTGCTCATTTGTGCTAATGGTGTTTCTAGTGATATCAATTGAAAGCAAAGACAGTCATGGCAAGATTTTCTCTGGCCCATTCAAATGCTGTGATGCTTCCTGTACTCCTCCATCTCAGAACTTGACATTTCAGGCGCTGTTGCTCAGTTCCAATAGATCTGCGGAAGGCAAGAGGGTAAATGGGGAACAAAGAGGCTAGGGTACAACGGGCAATTTCATCTGGCCCTAATCCATCCACTCAACCAGTAGTCATTTTATAGGCAGCCCTAAAAGGAGTCCACTACTTGCCACATTCTGTGTGTCTCAGCCTGGCCCACTGGAGACTACAGTGGCATGGGTGGACCTGGGGTGACTTATCCAGTTGTAAACCAAAAATGTCTGGTTCTTTCGTGTCATGGTTTGTTTGTTGGTAAAATTTCCCTCTAAGGAGCCCCGGGATTAGGCAGCTGCTTTGCTTTTTTTCAACCTACAAGATTGTCTTGACCTCAGAGTCCCTAGTTTCCAGGGTTGCATCTGACCACCCAGCCCTTCCAACCCAGAATTCATCTCAAGGGATACTGAGAAGCCCGCAGGACTGGAAGGCCCTTCGAGCTCAGCCTGCAGAGTTGTCACCTAGTGAAGCCAATCTGAAGAGCTTAGGATAATTTCTGGCAACTTCCCCAAGGAGAGGGACTGGCAGGTCCCCGTGGATGGCACATGAGCTGGGGCTCATGGGCAAGCCGGACGGCTTTTGGAGCAGGGGAGGTTGTGGTGGAGTCTGAAACATTCCTCAGACTCAGGCCCTGCTGGGCGAGGTAAATCTGTGGTTCTCCAGACACAGTTTGAGTGAATTGCTTTCAGCTTTCACAAAATGCTAATGCTGATATTGTTTACGTCTGGTTGCATTGTTCTTCACTTTAAAATTACAGCTTTAGTATATTAAGCTAATTTCATAATACTGTATTAACTTAATATTCCATAAATCACACATGTCAGATTGCATTGTTACGGAGGCACAAAACCCAAATTTACTACCCAAGCACTCCAAACACATGTATTCATAATGTGCTCCAGCGAGCCCTGAGCCACCATATAGGGTTAAGGAATTACACATTCCAGAGCCAGGCAGAGATCATGCCACGCTCTCCTTCTCCCTGCAATTGTTCTCCATACAAATTGAAACAATATATTTCCAGCCATTTTCATAGTTGTAATTACTAGCAAAAATCGTAATACCGCGAACATATTTTAAACACCTGCACTTTGGGTTCAATTCGTTTCTTTAAAAAGCTGTTTCCGTCTGAATAAGGTTGAGAAAGCTCAACAGCGGTAGCAATCACAGGGTATGCTTTTCCTGGGGGGAAGACTGTAACTTTTGACGTGGAGGGAAGGAACGAAGAAAGTGGCAGAAGGGAGTTGGCTTGTTTTTGCTCTGTTTCTGCATCTCTCTTTCCTGTCTGTCTGCCTTTCTTTTTCTCTCTGTCATCCTTTACAAAAGGGATCGAACTGCCGCAGGACTGCATGCTCCACGTTCCTAGTCCTCTGGCAAGGTGCAAAGTTCTGTGCTTAAGCCTGGCTTGTGGGTTTCAGGGAACAAAGGGGTGCACTCTGTGGGGGAAACGCTGGTAGACTGGGGCAGTTGAGAAGCCTCTGTAGGTTTTTAAGCACACACTGTCTAATCGGGCTCTGACAAGTCCATTGTAAATCAAAGGTCTGGTAAGTGGGGATGCCAGAAATGTTTGATCTCCTTCCAAGCCTTGAAACAACTTGGTTATTTTTTCTGCAGTTTGGCTCCTCACTAAAATAAAACATTGCGAGATGAATGTTCTGACGGGTCATTGTGTGTCAAGCTGTCACTCTGTAATGGTTACATATTTCAGCTGGATTGAGGTGGTGCCGGTTGGGGGAGGTCTGGGAGAAACAGAGAGGGAGAGAGGGAGGGTAAGGAAGGAGACAAAGAGTAACAAGATTTCTGCTTTCTCCTTGTGGCTGATCTTCATTTAAACCAAACACTTGTCATGTTCAGGGGAAGTTTTATAAATTTTTAATGATATTGGGTACAACTGGTGCTTTGAAATTTGCTGTACTTTAATTTTTTCTTCGTTAGCAAAGGTTCACTAATGCATTGAAGTGCTAAGAGCGTGTCCTAGGGATGCCACGATAATTGTGTTGTTAATAATATTGTGGCACTAGTAATGTTCTCCTGGTAATCAAGGCATGAGATTTTTTTTTAATATATTCAGTTATTACACTGCATCTCGTACAAATCATGTCAATTACAATTGCCAGCCTGTGACAGTTAAAATAATTGTATACGTTTTCTAGAATTTTCCATTGGCTTGGCTAATCAAGCTAAAAAAAAATCAACACATTATTTGCATTAATTTTGTTTCTAGTCTATTTCCACTCCTAAATCATTTGTCCATCTACTTCAAAAGGCACAACAGTAAGTATTTTAATAATAAATATACAAACACATTCACACCAACCTAATTTAAGAATACTTCTATGGATCTAGCAAGACAGAATCATCTGGTAGGAAGGTTTTGTGTGAGTGGGTTTATGACTGTAACTAGTGTACACGCATGCTGACACCATGTTCACACTGTACACAGGATATGGGGGGCTATGTATGTGGAGACAAATATTGTTTAGCATTTTCTATTTTTGTATTCAGTTCTGTCTAGGTCAGGGAAATGGAGTGATTTTGATCTTTCCTTTTTGGCTCACTGAAATAGCTCAATATTCCTCAGCACCAGGAAATGATGTATGTAATACTTTGTACAACCGTACTGCAAATTTGCAGCTTAAACACTAGACTTCCACTTCTATGAGCTCTGCCTCTCCTGCCCGACACAAAAGCTTTCTTTATTTCAAACTAAAATAGCTAAACACTCAAAAACTACTGAATATGTGAAATAGACTGCAACCGGAAGCCCCTGCAGTGTCTCAGCAGATTTCCCCGGAGCCTGTGCTTTCTCTCCTTCACCCAATATCCCTTGTTGTCACAGCCAAGAACCAAGCAAAAGGTGGGCTTTTTGGTTAGGGATGCATTTTCAAAAGAGGCCACAGTGTGCCCTGGAGAAGAGGAGGAGGTGCTGAGAGGCTCACCTGGGAGCCCTGGCTATCGCTAGGTATGGGGACAATGGGCCAGGATGCTTCTTCAGCAGACCCTGAAGAGTGCCTCAGCTTGGCCCGTTTTGCTTTGGAAAGCAGAAAGCATCGCAAGCTCTCAAGGAGCCCTGGAACAGGAAAAGTCAGCTCTTGGAAGATAGCATTTCCAGAAAGATCTGAGAAATGACAGGTGGGCATGATAGCATTATTTGAGAAATTATTGGACAGCTTGGCAATATTAGAGAGTAATACATAAACTCTCTGATTCCTCAGGCTTTCCTCACCAAACATCCCACCCTTTTTGCTCCCTCTACTCTTCTAAGCCATGTCTGTGGTGTCTAGATTTTTACATGAAGATCAGTGGTTGCAGGTTAGAGGGATCAGGGCAACAGAATATTTTTTTCCTCCTTTTTAATGCAATCATATTCTCTTAAACAGGGCTTGAACAAATCATCTCTCAAAACGTAGAATTTATTTTTCAACTTTGCCTGGAGTTACAGCAGCAAGAACAGATTTTTTCCTTCTCTCTGGCCCTTTGAGTCCTGACCATACAGAATGGATGGCTTTAGAACTGTACACGGACAGGAAAATCAATGCATCATACCAGGAGGCTGCAGGGGTTAGGTTCCCATGTCCATGTCAACAAGGCTATTGGTTTTTTTTAATGCTCCAAAGTTATCACTTCCCGGCTGCTAGAGCCACTACTGTGACTTGTGTGGTCAAACCTTAACAAAAGAATTTCCCTTTGCCCACCACTCAGTGGCATGGAATTTAATTACTGCAAAGAGAAGTTTTCCAAATATGACAATCTAAAACAAACAGGCAGACCCCCCAGTGGCAGCTGGCGGGTGCAGTGGAAAGACAATGGGGGATTTTGCTGGGGTCCTAGTCACCGTATTTTTCCAGCGTCTCAACTCGGTGACAGAATAATAAGAGATCTCTGGCGAGGTTTCTGCTGCATCTGGGTCCTCCAAGAAGGCAGCTTGCAGCAAAAGAAGACTCTCTCAACTTTTTCTGCACTGCTCATCCTCATGTTGATTGAAATTGAGGTGAGGGGCAGCACCCTGCCTTGTAGAACTCTGTTCTGTTAAGGAGATTTCCATTTGTCAGTCGAATTATGTGTCTCACCAGACGAAGACCGTGTGAATTCAAATCCTACTTACAGTTATTAGATCTTATCCTGAGAGTCCCAGATTGAGACCATGGGTAAGTCTTTGCCAATTTAATCCTTCCAACAACTGCATTTGGTTTACTGAATGGGGCGGGGTCCCCCCCCCCCCCGGTGCCTGACAGCAGCTACAGCTGCAGCCCTAGATTTTTGCAGAATTACCCAGCTTGCACCCTCATGGGGTACGGACCTTACCCAGACTCCGGGCTTGGTGGACACTGTGCCCTCCTAAAACAGCCCTCTGCTTTGGTTTGGGTTTCACTGCCCCTCCCCCCACCTGCTTTTCCCTGGGCTGTCCTGTCGGGCAGTGACACAGTGCTAACGCCACAGGGCTGGAGGCTACTGTGAGCGTTGCTCACTCGCAGCAGGCGGATGAAAAGGCAGTGCAGATGTAATTTGTTTTCAATGGCTGTTTCAAAAGAATAATTGTGGTGACATTGTGGGATCAATATTATAGATTTTTGTTTTCAAGTACACTGTATGTGTGGTGCTAAGGGGAGGCAGGAAATACAACACTGCAGCCTGAATACAATAAAAATGGATTGAGGTCTGCGGGTATTTGTCGGCTGCTAGCCATCACGGGTCTGGAACATCATTGGTGGGATTACTGGGTTTGTCCTTTGGGTTGGTACTTTATGGAGAGTGTGTGCACATTTCCTGTAGTTTTCCTTCTTTGCTTCTTTAGGGACCTGCTTCTTAAATCTGTGTAAAGTAAGTGGAGATGTGGTTCCGTCAACCAGAACCTTGGCTTTGCTCGCTAACAAGTGGAGGTGGCCAGGGGAGGCACGCTGCATGCACTGGAGACACACCATGCAGATCTACTCAGGGGCTGGATATTTTCACAAGAAACAGATCACTTTTAATTCAGATCTGGGGTAGGATGACACAGACAGCTGTGTATTCCTCCAGCTTTTCACGTGAAGCTTCTGAAAGAGAAGTTTCCCCTAAGTGTTCGTGCATCTCAGAGGGTGGATGCAGGGACATTTGTGATTGTGGGAGAGTCCCAACCTCTCCTAAGTGTGCCTTTGGCTGCAGCCTGAGCCTTGGGGAGGACAGTGTACTCTTCAGGGAAGCACTGTGGTCCAGAAGCTTGTTGAACACACAAATTGTTGCTTTAAAATCCCATGGAGCAGGGCTTGGGAGATGGCTCAGTGGAATAAGCGCTTCCCTGGCAAGCTCAAGGGCCTGAGTTCAA
>NDGM011248785.1:4117-21213 GCA_002564305.1 Octomys mimax
CTCAGGCCCTTGCACTTGCCAGGGAAGCACTTATTCCACTGAGCCATCTCCCCGGCCCTTTGAACTTTGGATAGACTAGAAAGCATTGGCTTTAAAGCTGGATCTGTTTGTTAAACAGATGTATGGTTTGGGGAAAATTTAATAAAGCTCCATAAACTTCACTTCCTTCATCTGTGAAGGAAAAATACCATCTACTTCATTGTATAAGTATCAAAAAATAGAATGACATAGTTTAAAATTTTTACTGTGATCATTGTCACATAATGAATATTCAGAATAAATATTATTTTCCTTCCCAGGATTGTCATAAGTGTTAACAAAATCTTGGTAATAATACATGAGTCAATACTGCGGGAAAAATAGGAAATAATTCATAATATATATGGAAATAACATAGTGGTCCATATATTTATATGTTTTTTGGTTTACTGGTTGAACAAATAACTGGTTTCCAAGTAAAGGACACAAAATATGAAATGAAATTAATATTCAGCTCTGAGTCGTCCAGTGCCAGTTGTACTTGCAGTCTCTTCCTGTCAAGGAACTAGCACGGCCTTCTCTGCTGATGACTATGGGTCACTCCAGTTCCACGTGCTCTTATTTCTCTTTCACATTCTTGGCTGGCCTGTGGCCATGCTGACCTCTACTTCATGCTTTTCCATACATGGCTGCTTTTGTCCTCATATCAAGGTTGACATTTCCAACAGGACACCTTCAGGTGCTCTTTTAACTGGCCTAGAAATCACATACTGAGTTCTGGTACCTCACCAACTTCTCTATCACCATAACTTCTTTCCTACCAAAAAGTATCTGCACAGATGCAGTTCAACACTAAGACTTATTGAATGGGATCTACCCTTCAGTGCTTGGACTGTGCTTGTCTTTATCTGTTGTGTGGGGGTGGGGTAGGGTTCTTGGTTTAAGTAATGTGGTATTTGTTTCTTCTAGACTTAAGCAGAAAAAAACCATCTTTTCCATCAGTCCTCATCATTTTTGGTGGCACATCATGCATAGAAAAAGCATAATGTGTGGCTAAACCTCTTGATACTACATGTGACAAGCTGGGGTCTTGTATGATCAGGCCTTACCCAGCCATGCTAAAAGGTCAAAATTTAGGTAGAGCTATACGAAGCCATTCTTAACTTACGATGTTTTCTTTTTTTTGTGGAACTGGGGATTGAAGTCAGGCCCTTTTGCTTGCCAGGGAAGCGCTTATTCTACTGAGCCATCTCTCCGGCTCCAACTCACTATATATTGAGGAGCTTGGCAGTAGACTCCTTTGGTACTGAACAATAAAACAGATGATTGAAACACAAAATTCTATGCTCATCTTTCTAAACCTCGGTATTATATTTATTTATTTGGTTTCAACCTCCCTAGCACTGGATACAGGCGTGCACCACAACGCCCAGTCTTGGTGGCAGGCTCACTGCGCCCAGGGCAGGCCGGCGCAGCGTTTAGTGCCAGGCATCGAACCCCAGTCCCTGCACTTCCTAAGCAGATACTTAATTTGCCGAGTTATTGTGCTAGCCCTTCTAAATAGTTCCCACTAAGGTCTTATACATTAATTTTATTTTCACGATCTTGTATCCATCCTCCTCTTTAGCAGCTCAGTCCATGCCACACGCTTGTCTCCCCGCCATGCACCGCATCTGCCTTGCACCAACAGACTGTCTCTCTGCACGATCACCCTCCTCCTGTCTTGGGATCCACTTAGTCTTGCTTCATCTTCCTTCAAGCACAAGTTATAATTATTCTCCTCTGCTTCAGGGACGGATATTGAGTTCTTTGCAATTAATGCCATCACAGGGCAAAAGCAGGGCTGTTCCTGGCATCTGCAATACATTTGGAACATTGAAGAAGAAAAGCATTAGAGTCATTTATGTGACTTTGAAACTAATTCTTTTTATGACTTTTAAAAATGACATTTTAAAATGAAGTTATTAGTCAAGAAGAAAGCACTCCTGGAGCACAGCTGATTACTTATAACAACACTGGTCAGGGAGCGCTGCTGCTCAGTTGCCTGTTGGTAGCATGGGGGCCTTCAGAGGGTGGGGCAGAGGGGGCAGTACAGCAGCAGAAGGCAGTGGGAACAGTTGGAGCCAGTGGCCTGGAGAACAGCAGTCCAAAGGGAGGCAGTGAGTTGTTGTCAACTTGCTTAGAAAGAAAAATAAAACATGATCATGAGCTCTTCAGTCAACCAAACTAAGACCGAAGGCAAAAATGGCAGCCATAGGAAGGAATCCAGACAGTGCCTTTGGGAATTAGTTAGTAGTTTCAAAAATGGAGTGTATTTTCTTGAAAAGGTTTTCTGTGAAAACCTAAACCTGTATGTTCATGTATCTAGTACATATTTTGTCTACATTATGCCTATATATTTATGCATTTTGGGGGGAAGGTAAGATCATGACCTATCTGTTTTTCTTAGACTGGAAAGCAATTTCAGATTCCTTATAAAAAAGACATTCTAAGAATTAAGGATATCTTCTGCTGGAACTGACTGCCTCATGAGAAGCGAGCCTTTGTCATGGGTTCAAGTAATTAGAATAGCATAGACCAGCAGATCTTCAAATTTAATATTCATGTACATTCTGCAGGGAGTTTGTTAAAATGCAGATTTGGACCAGGAATTCTGTGGTGTAGGGTGGGACTGTGCATTTCTGTGAAGCCAACCAGGTGACAGCAGTGTTAGGCTCACTTGGAGTGATAGAGTTCTCACTGAGTATCTCTGGGCTTAGAAAAGGTGCTTGCCTGGGACTGAGATGAGATACAGTAAACGGCCCTCTATGTGTTGTTCTAATTTCAAGGTTTTTAATTGTCATGATTATACAGATATCTATGGAAAAGAATGCTGATTTCAAATAGCTGTTTTCAGCTGCCTTATCATTGGTTCTTTTTTTCTAGCACAATGTACAACATTATGGTGATAGCTATGATTATATTTTTTATATTTAAGGCAAATATGATAATCTTCAACTTTCACTTTTTCCACATGTCTTTATATAGAAAAAATTGTATGTGTTTATTTTAGGATCATTTCTATGTGTCTAAGTTAGTTTCCATAGTAACGTAAGAATTCTATGTAAGCGATGTCCTGAAGGGTTCTACTTGAAGGAGCCAGAACAACAATAACAGCCAAGTGATGGCCAACAGGAACTGAGTAACGCATCCAGACTGGCCACTGTCTTCAGAGTTTTTAATGCACTAAGTTATTTAGTCCAAAATACAGTCCTATGAGAGTGTCATTAATGTTACCCTTTTTTATACATAAAGAAAGTGAGGTACAGGGACATCAAGTACTTGACTCAGAGTCACCCAGCTAGTAAGTGCCACAATGGGGATTTGCTCCCAGGCAGCCCCGCTTCTGAGCTGGGGATCTCAACTATTAGACCCGCATTGGGACACTTCACTGGGATGGTGCAAAATAAGCTGCCACCTTACACTGATGTCAAAAAGTACATTCTTCATTTTCCTGTCATGTATGTACCTTTTTGTTGTGGTTGACTGCTTTGGCTTTTAAATGCATATTTAATGGCTATCAAGAACATCCATGCCACATCCTGGCTGGATTTTGTAATCTGTAACTTTTTTGTGGAATTTCCTCTGACACATAGAATCTGTTGGAATAACCAATATGAATTCCAAAAAGCAGAATTTAAAGGAGCACTTGAAAGGCACATAGGAGATGTCTGTGAAGTTGGAATTGTCATTTTCTGATACTTGTTAAAACTAAAGGATACATGAGTGTCAATAGTGGTTTGAGTGATTTAAAATTCATTTACGAGTCATACTGCTATGGTTTATGTCTTGTTGCCCCCCCCCCAAAGCCTCATGTAAGTTATGGGGCAGATATGGCTAAAGGAGCAATGAGTGGCTCGAGGGGTGGGGCCAGAGGACCAGGTGGAGCCTGAGGGGTGGGACCAGAGAGGCACAAATCCTTGAACTGGCTAGCCTGTGCTTTCTCAGACATGTGGGGAGGGTCATCCTGGACATGACAGCACCCCATCATTTTCTGCACTGTCTTGAAACCTCCAGTAACTGCGAGCTAAATAAACCTTTCCTTCCCTCATTTTGAGTGCCAGGTATTTCTCCCAGTAATGAGAGAAAAGTAACTAAGACATACCCAATACCCTGAGTGTTTCACACTACCAGTATGATTTTGACACATTGTGGCCATCGCTGAAATTCGGGGCTGGTGAGCAGTGCTGAGCGCATGGCACCCAAGACAGTGTCTGCACAAGACTGTGGTTCCGAGGAGACAGCTGTGGAGGCTGGAACGTTGGCAGGGCAATGTCAGTCCTTCTGGATAGACCTTGCAGAAGCTGTTTGTTTCTGTTTTCTAGATCTTTGAAATTATTATTTTTAATCATAGATAAAACATAAACATAATTCAAAAAATATAAGGAACAGGGTTTTTCACCATATGTGGTGTATTAGGTTTTCATGGAGCTTGGCGCATTCATAAGGAAAGCTCAGATATTGCCCTGTTTTCTCTGGGAATATATTCTACCAATAGAATTCTAGCTCTGTATTTTGTTGTGCCTTCTCATTACTATTATTGTGCATTAGAATGGCCCTGTCCTGGGATAATGGTGAGTAGAAAGTGCAGTGCTTCTGTGGGTTCTATTTTGCTGACTCGTTTTGAACCTTATGATGTGAAGACAAAATAACTACAAGAGGCGGGATGCGGCTGATAAACACAAAAGTCATCAGTGAAAAGATTGTGTTTCTCTAGTTATCAGAAGATGGGCAGTGTTTTGTTTTGTTTTATTTTATTTTATTTTATTTTTATGTGCATGGCTGGCTCAGCCCACCCTGGGGGCAGGGCTGACGCAACATGTGGTGCTAGGGATAGAATCGCGATCCCTGCACTTGCCTAAGCTTGCCTAAGCAGGCGCTTTCAACCACTGAGCTATCTCACCAGCCCAAGAGGGGCAGTTTTTAAAATTACCTTATATACTAGTGCGGTATAATTTATGTACCCTAACACACATCTCAAGTATGTCTCAGTGAATTTGGATAAATGCATACATACCTCTGTGTTACCACCACACAAATGAACAGAGAACATTTTCATGGTCCTAGCAGTCCTTGTGTTGCCTATTTTAGTCACAACCACTCTCTCCTACCCCTTCACACACACAATATAGTCAGGGACAAAGATTACTCTATCACTCAGCTTAGTTTTTACCTCCTCTTGTCCTTCAGTCAAGTCGTTGGTACATTTTAATTTGTCCCATTTTTTAATTTGTCTGACTCAGCATAATTATGTTTCACTCTTAGTCATATTTTTTGATATCCATCCAGGTCATGGCTTGGTGCATTGTTCTTTTTTATTGCTATGTAATATTTCCTTACTTGACTTTATCATGATTTCTTTCTCCCTTCACCAGCTGATGGACAGTTGGGTAGTTTCCACTTTCAGATGTTATACATAAAGCTGCCATGGTTAACCTTTGACAGCTATTTTTGTAGATACATGCTTTCACTTCATTTGGGTGATTACCTAGGAGTGGATCATGACATACATGTATGTTTACCTTTCGTAGAATTCCCCAGCACTTGTGTGCCAGGCATAGATGAGAGAATCAGGGTAGTTGTGGTCACAGTGCCTGTGCCTTGTGTTGGCTCCTCCACCCTCTCCCGCATCACTGAGCTGGAAAGAGTGAGACAGAGTAACAGGCTGGGTTTTGTGGTGTTTGAGTTTAGTTAGACCCTTCCCTTTCCAGCAGGACAAGCTCAGGTCTCCCAGAACCACTCCCCAACTGGCAATGCCTGCCAACCTTCCCTTAAGTGTTGCACCATGCCCACTGGCTGTGTTGCAGAGTTAATTCCAGGCCTGGCTACCGGCCCACCTGCACCTTGACCTGATCTCTGCTTATCCTTTCTCCACGCCACCCTGTATTCATTCAGCTTCACAAAACTCCCTTCTGTTTTTGGTAATTTTCTTGTTTGATCCTCTCATTACTGCAGCTAGATGGTCATGAATTCTTTGCTTTAATCAGCTTATGACTTTGGACTAGTTACACCCTTAAACTTCTTTTGCATTGTCTGCAAAACGGGGCCAAGAATGTTGTGAGTCCTTGAACCCTTAATGCCTGGACTGGGCTTGGCACCGAGTGTGTACTCTCTCAGTCAGTGCTGACTTTTCTTAGTCCGTGCATGGTCTTCTGATTTTCTCCTTATAAATGATTGGAATTCCATGTAAATATGGAATGTCACCACAAGTTCCATAGATCTCTTAGTTCTCTTAGTCTTCTAGTAAAAGACACTGCTAGGAATTGGTATCGTATAAAAGGGCAGGATGAGGGGAAACTCATCAAGCCCTCTTTGCTCTATCCTGAGAAGGCACAGCATTTGGAAGTATATGCCAGCCCTGCTGTGGGGTGCTGCTCTTTCTGTGGTTTTCATCTTTAGGGCTTCAGGCGTGATACCTGGTCTAGCTCTTCATACCTCACCCCTGCCGCCTGCTGCATGGGTGCAATGTGTGGATTCTACAATCCTGCTCAGAGACTTTCCCTCTTCCCCTCCTACCATACCAACACAGACACCCCAATGCATCTCTTCTATCCAGCACACAACCCAGAGCTTTTCTTCTCTGTGCCTCCACTCACGTCACCCCTCCTCTTCAACTTGGAATCACCCACCCACTTTCTCTGGCCTTGCTGTGTGTTGTCACAGCCAAAGGCTTCCAAAAATAGCCTTCACTCATCCTCATCCTTCAGACTCCATCGTGGCCATTGTCTCTACCACGTTGCTCCAAATGACTCCAGTGTCTAGTGTCCAGACATCTGTGTCCATGTCACCTGACCCATTAGCACTCCCGACCTGCCTGGTGAGCCTCCCTCTGCCATGTACCAGGTACCTGGCTTCTGAGGCACTGTGTGTGCTGCTGTTTCTGTAGGCCCCTTCTCATCACAGGCTTCTTCGCAGGGCACAGCTATCTACATGAGATTCTCATTCATTTTTACATGTGTTAGTATCTCATGGAGTAGTTTGTAATACTGGAATTGCATAGTTAAGAACGATGACAGCTGGCATTTAGTGAAGACCTGCCATATGCCAATTCTGACTGTGGGCTTTTGCTCATTCCATATGCATGACCAGCTGATCAAGTGGGAATTATATGTTCACATTACTTACATGAATACTGAGGGGCAGAGAGGCCACATGACTTGCCTTTAGTCCCCAAACTGTAAGTAGCATAGTCTGGCTTCAGATCTACCTAGTTGGGCACCAAAATCTGTGGTAGGAATTACGAAGGTGAAAAAGCATTCAATTAGCATCCTTCCTCATGCTTCATGAAAACAGGAGAGGTTGGGTGAGAAGGGACATCTGCAATGATGCTGGCTTGAGAGAAGTGACATTTTCTGTCCTCTGGAGCACTGTGGATGTTCAGGCTTGACTTCGTGATAACTGAAGAAGTACAACATCCTGCCCAGTGAGGCATTCATCTCATTCGGTATTGCCAGCGGCAAGCAGTCGGAGACAGGTACACCATAGGCTTTAAATAAACTTCAGCATAAGAATACAAATTTTTAAAACTTACAATCTACATAGTGTGTTTCAAAACGTATAATCAGGCATGGACTGGTACTAGTACTTAATTTAAAACAAAAGCAGGCAGTTGAACTGGTCCTGTTTCCTTTTCTTGGCCTTCTACCACATCGGCAGTGCCACAGCAGTACCACAGATTATTGGCAGGGGAAAATGGGTCATGAGGCAGTGTGCAGGTGTTTCCCACCTGCTTGGTTCTGTCTCCAGGGTTAAACTTTGCCTTCTTTCCTTGAGTCCGCAGCACCCTCTTCCAGCTTATAAGCGTCCACTTGTGATCTGTTCTTGGCAAGCCTGAGCAGCTCTAAATGAAAGCCAAATGCCTAGAATCCCTGAATTTAGGTGTAACCTGGTCTTGCCACAACCTGTCTGTACCTCATACAAGTCACCTCTGTCTCTGTTCTGCTCCTTCACGAGAGATGAAAGCTCACTGGAAATGTTGTACAAATGGCTTCACATGTAGCCCCACTCAGAATGTTTGTGGTTTTTGGAAATGGACAATTGAAAATGACAATGTATAGTATCTCAATGAAAAGTCTTTATTATTCAATTGTCGTAGAACATGGCAGCCCCCAAGTCCTACTAAGCTAGTAACTCCAGTCCATGTGGCTACCCAAAGGGTAAATTTACTAATCACACTGTACCGCTCTCAAATTCTATACCTCCTCTCTTAGGATCTCAGCATTTATTTGCCTCTTGGTCAGCTTTTCAAAATTACTACACCTACCATGCACCCACAGCTCTGGATAGCACACAGATACTAGTTCTGCAGGTCTGAGATACAGCCCAACATTCACCATGTCTAACGGGGACCCAGGGATGCCCAGGCTGCTGCCCTGAAGCGCATACTGCATAGCACTTCCAAGACCCAAGACCAGCACTTCCAAACCAGAGTGATCATCAGGATCCCCTAAAGTCTCATTGAATCCCAAGCTCCTGGGCTGGGCGTGTAGCTCAATGGTAGAACCCACGCTAGAATGCTCAGAGCCCTGGGTTCAGTCCTGAGCACCACAAACAGAAATGAAAACAACAACAACAAAAATCCTACAGACTTCCAGGTCCCGAAGCAAAACAGAGTGTGTTAGTCTTCCAGGTCTATCTCTAGCAGATCCCAGCTGATGTAATCTGAGCCCCACACTGAGAGCCGTGCTCTGCGGTTATTGCAGTAACCTCTGACTTCTCTGGGCCACGTCCACCTTTTCCTTCACTATCACGAGAATTATGCTTGAAAGTTCTAAAATCAAGTCTTTCATGTACTTCTTTATCTTGCTTATAGAGCTAGTAAGGGTTCTTAGTGGACCACTACATGCATTTTTAAGCTCTTGGGCATGTGGTCACTCACTAAAATCAACATCTCAAAGACATCTTTGTCAGGAGCTTCCCTCACTATTTTCATGGCATGGAGATGTCATTCAATCTGTTCACATATTCAATCTTTTCACATATCTGATCAGTCCTTCAGGACATTCTTAATTTCATAGACTTTTTGCAGACTGCAAAAATGTTTGTTGAGAGTAAATGAACATACATCCAGTGCTGCTTATAAATGTTGTAGTAACCTGTAAGTAAGACACTGTAGCACCTTCAGAGTGCCATACATTAGGATTCTACTAGCAAGACCCCAGCGCAAGGCTGTGAGCATCCGGCCAGTGTCAAACAGGAGAAGCTGCTGTGGTCTCATCTACATGTTGCCCTGCCCAGGTTTTGTTGACTCTCTTCTGTAAGACCTCATGCCGTCTCTTCTCTGGCCTGATAAACCCAAGGGTTATTTGTTGCTGCTGGCTTTTATTTTGTTGTGGGGACTCTTGATCCCAGTTCTTTTCATCTGAATCTGTACATACTCCAAGTAGAGTCCATGAAGAGGCTTGACTTGACTCCAGAATGCACTGCCAGATGCTGATTTCCAGCTTTACTAACCAACTCAGGCAACGGATTTTGTGTGTTTGGTCTCACAGTTTGTGCCAACTGGGCACCATATCCTTTGCCTCCCCTCTTCTTTGCGCACAGGTATGGAAGGGAACATTTTATTCTGCTCCTTAGGGTGGGACCAGTCAATCTATTTATGGGATCTGAGCTAAAACTTGTTTTCTCTGTTGCATGAAGTTCTGACTTTATCTGCATGCAACCTTCTCCTTCATCATTTTCCTATTTCATACTGAACTTCTAGGCTTCTGGTGGCATCTGGCAGCATCTTGTTCATCCTTTCTGGTATTATCTCCTAACACTGTCGCACATTCATTCTTACTATTTTCCACAGTCAGAAACCTTTATGCCTCCCTACTTTCCTCACTTAGTTCCTTTATGTTTTAGTTCTGTTAGCCAGAGGAACAGAACCTATAGAACATAAGTGTATATCATTACAGGAGACTGAAGTTCTGGAGCCTGATGCCCATGAGAAGGGCAGCAGCACAAAATGTACCTGCTCAGGAGCAACCAGGCATGCAAGCTGTCCCACACACTGTTCCTTTAGGACCCTTGCCTATTAGATGTCACCTCTATGTTCAAGGTGTATCTTACCGACCCATTCCACTGAACCACATCTCAGTCACTTCTGGAAACCCTGTGACAACACATCTAGAAGTGTGTTTTCCAGTTGCTTAGGCTTCTTTCCACTATGACAAATTTACAACCACAGTGAACCACCAAGCCTCGTCCCAAAACATCCTCAACAGTACATCTTCTCTTGTTGCCCCATCTTAACAGGATGAATAAAGCCCACATATGCATGCCTTCCCAGATCTTAAATGAAATCCCGCTAGACCCAATGAAAATGAGGTGGTTTGTCCCCAGGGGCATTTGACTATAAGTCTTCTCAGTTTTTCTTTTGTCTGGTTTTTATAGGAATATATATGTGAGGGAGAGAGGAGGGATTTGCTGCAGGCAAATATTTGAACATTCAGAGAATTAGGGGAAGCGAGGATATAAAGCTTGATAAAAGGGAGAACGGTTGATGCAGATTTGGCATGCTGGAAGGAATGTTTGCCTTTTAATGATCTTCACTTTCTTCTTGCAAATATGACCTAAGGCAATTAAAAACAGAAAGCTGTTCTAACCAAACTGACAATTATTGTATGGCGTATGTGGCACACTGTATACTCACCATATTGTTAGAAGGTAGGAAAACAAAAAGAGCTTCCTAAATGTCAAGGTCCTCTTCTTTCACTCCTCCCATCCCCCGGCAGGAGAGAGGAAGAGCTGGGCTGCTTTTGCTCTGAGTCTTTTGGTGTTGCCACAGATGCATCAGAAATGTTTGGAAAAAATGCAGCAAGGTGCTTGGTTCTCTTTCATTCTCTATTTCCCTTTGTATTTCCACACATTGCTTCCTTTGATGGATAACATGTATTGCTCAGAGGCTCAGACATCAGTGGTAGAACACAAGTTTAGCATGTAGGAAACACATGGTTCAGTTCTCAAAACCAAATGAAACAAACAAAACACCAAAATCCTCCCAAACATGGTGTATTGTTCACAACAGGGACTAAGCCATGGGTTTGCTATGTTGATGAGGGACACTACTTCAATGACCCTAAGCCTAAAAGGAAGTTCAAAAAAAACCATTAGATTTGATGAAAAAACTATTTTTGTTGTTGCTCTTTTGCTGCTACTGGGCAACTGAACTTGGGACTACATTCCCAGACCCCTCCTTTTTTTTTAAAGGCAGGGTTTAGTGACGATGTGAAAGAGGTGAGGGGGGTTTTTTGTGTTGTTTTGTTGGTATTTTAGGGAAGGGTCTCACTACTAGATCAGACTCATAGTCATCTGCCTGCTTACAGCCTTCCAAAGCTGGGATTACAGGCGTGCACCACCACGCCCAGTCTCAATTGCTGTCTCAGTGCACCCCGGGGGTGGGGTTGGCAAGACAGGCTTGGGGATCAAACCCCGGGTCCCTGCACCTGCTTGCAGGCACTTTAATCCACTGAGCTATTTAGCTGTCCCTGAAAGAGGTGACTTTTCATTGTGTCACAGCTCACTCCTTTATAGCTGAGAAATTGGAAACATGGAGTTTCAGATGGTGTGAATTGCCTGACCAGGCCCTCTTGCTGGTAGTACATGACCTTTCCCTTGTGCTACCTTCTGCTCATCAAATGCCAATATTGCTCCACCAGAATGGCACAGAGCGTGTCTCCAGAGTTTGCCAAATGCCTAGATCTTCAGGCAGGGTGGGAAGAGAGGCAGACAAATCCTCTGCTCCTTGCTTAGATCTGTAGATCTAGAGACAAGTAACCTGAAGGTGTGCTGAGCAGAAGCTGGATCTCTCTGTAAAACTTATTCAAGCACAAACAAGAGAAGAAATACACTGGAAAATAAAAATGACTTTCTTTTCATGATGTCAGCGTTTCTTCTCTGCTGTGTGTATTTCATCTGAAATTTTAAATATCATTTTCTTCAAGCATCTAATATGACAGAAGAGAGAAGATTCCATGATTCTGCCATGAAAAGTCCAGGGGAGCTGAGCATGATCCTCACACAGAGGAAGGAGGGCAGAGATATTCTCCTTTCACTTTACAGTATAGCAAAATACTCAGTCATGGAAAGAGATTTCAAAGTGCCCTGGACTTGGATTTCCCTTTGCTTCTTCAGTTCTGAGGATCTAACTCAGAGCCTCATGCATGCTAGGTTTCAGCCCCTGTTACATTTTTAAAAGGAAGTAACTATGACACATGGTGTATTATAGAGACAGTAAAATTATTTGAAATATCACTACAGGAGCAACTAAAATAATTTCAATCTTTTCTTTTAACAAAGTTCACTTCCTTGATCTCTCTCTCTCTCTCTACTTCTGCCTATGAAACTCCATCCCTCCTAGCCCCTCATGATGGAAGCCCAGTACAGGAGGAAGATAATTAAGCAAGTCTGATTTGCAGGACTTGAATAATTTATCACTAAGGTTTTTGACGTTTTAAGAATGTCATACTGGGCTGAGCAAATAAAAATCAGCTTTAATCAGTAGATTAAAGCTCCTGCTTAGGCGGATGCAGGGGCTGGGGGTTTGATCCCCAGCCTGCTGTGCTGGCCCCACCCCCAGGGGTGCACTGATATGATGAGTAAGACTGGGCGTGGTGGTGCAGTGGTACATGTCTGTAATCCCAGCACTTGGGAAGCTGAAAGACAGGAAGGATCACTACAATCCTTTCTGTGTAGTGAGACCCTATAAACCTTGTTCTAAATACATTAAAACAAAAAGAATGTCATACTGACCATGTTCTTGTTTGCTCATGAGAAAAGACAGTTCGAGAGAAGTGCTCCAGAGCAAGGCCCCTTGCTTAATAATGATTTAATTTATACTGTTTACTGGCACTCTCATCTTTTTTAGTTGACAGAGCCTAAATTGTACCATTTTTCCAAATAATAATTAATTATAATTTGTACTATTAAAAACATACCTCCTTATTGTTATATTTTGTTGTTGCTACATTAGTAGCAAGCAAAAATTCTGTCCCAGAACACTTAATCTGCTTTAAAAAAAAGAAAAAAAACTAGAGGACTGAGAACTTGAAAATAAGATGAAACATAAGGAACAAGAATTGTCTTAAATTAATTTCAATCTAATTCCATAAATAAATCTTTGGATTTAGTTTTAAGTCATTAGAAAACAAAACAGTCCAGTTCCTTAAAAAGCCAGATAGAAAGATGGCAAATCATTTCATAGGAAAAAATTTATGAGTATTTGAGGGGAAGAAGAAATGAATGTTGAGGGTTTGCTCAAGTTTCTATTGGGAACTGGTAGTTATAGTCATAACTGAGAGAAGATAGTTTGGAGCCAAGCTATTTGGGAAGCAGATCATAGGACAAGCCCAAGGAAATACAGATTTATTCATTCAGTAGCTCCCTTGTCTTTAAGCAAAACTTTGTTCACTTGTCAGAATCTACAAGCAATACTAATAGAAACTTCTGCAGAAAACAGTATTCTTCTACAGACAGGAGAAGTCACTTAACAATTAATGTAGCTTCTCTTCTCCCCATACATTTCCCAGCATCCCTTGCAGCTATGTATGCCACCGAAAGTGAAAGGGCAACCTATGAGAATGTTGCAACATTTTTCAGGGGAGGCATGTGCAGCTTCATCTTTTCCTGTTTGCTTCAGGCTAAAATGTTGCCCTTGTGAGTTGGGTTATGGGCATCTCTACCATGAAGGAAATACTGCCTACTAAGATTTGACAGGCTGTTGGAAAAAGCTGAAACCCTAAAAACTGTGATACTTCCTTACCAAGTCTGGACTTCTATACTTCTTGTATGTGAGAAAGAATTAAGTTTCTATCTTCCCTGAACTGCTGTTATCTTATTTTCTCTTTTCACTTAAGGCTGAACTGAAGATTAACTGACATACATTTACTGTGAGTGTAAACTAGATACTTAATATACATTTACGAATTTGTTTTATTTCTTCAGTTCATACTGAAACTAGGGCAGTGTCTGTGCTTACAACAGAAGTTAATCAAATATAGTTGGTTATATATGGATTGCAAAGGAATATGAAATGGAATTTTGGCTCTGGGGAATCTTTTTCAAAGTAAAGTATGAGTGCTTTCAAAAGTATATGTATACATGCATGTCTCCATATCTAACCACCCATCTACCTAAACATAAATTCATACATTCAAAACAAAAGAAAACAGTCCATCATTTAACAGTTCAACCTTATAGAACCAGTGGTACCAGGAGCAAAACAGCCAGCACAGAAAATATAATCAACAGGATGTCAGAGAGGACAGCTGAAAGGGAAGGATTTGGGCAGTAAACCTGTTGGTAAAGATTAGAAAGAAAGAATAAATGACAAGAATAGGAAATGGGATATTATGAATATATTGTGAACCAACTAAAAGAACTTAAGGATATCCAAATATACCATATTTGCAGCAAAATTCTGGCTAAAGGATCTTCTGCTAGTGCTCATTTCCTCGATAGAATGCAAGAGTTACCAAGGCAGGGCTCATGGTTCCACAGGTAGCATTTCCAGGAAAACTGGAACACTCGCATTGCTTGGTTTTAAGACTTGCTGTAAAACTACCATAATCCAGAAAGTATAATATTGGCAGAAGAATAGACATGTAGACCAATGGGACGTAGTAGAGAGCCAAGCTCCCAAATAGACATGTGTGGTCAACATACAGGACAGGCTTTGTGAAAACAGAAGTATAAAAGAACAATTCATTGAACAAAGTGTAAGCTTTTCAATGAATCTTCCTGTAACAAATGGGTCACCATACACCCTCAAAAAAACAGGAGCAAGAATATAAATGTATAATTCAGTAAAACTTGTAGCAGAAAAAAAGGAGAACTTTTGTGTGGTCTTAGATTTGTGGATGAGTTTTTAGATAAAATCACAAAAACATGATGTATGTAGGGAAAAATTTGTTGAATTTGACTTTACTTCTATTAAAAAGTTTTGTTATGCAAAAAATCATTAAAAGAACTCAACAAAATATACATGCTGCTATACATAGCAGCATAATTTATAGTAGCTAAGTCTTGGAAACAACCTAAATGCCCATCAACCAACGGATGGACAAAAAAGATGTGGTATTTTTATACTCAGCCATAAAGAAAGAGGCTTTTATAGGTAAAGAGGCTTTTACAGGTCAAATGGATACAACTAGAGACCATTCTCATAAGTAAAATAAACCAGACTCATATGTGTAAACATCATATTGTCTTATTAGTGTAAGAAACTAAAAAAAGTAAATGAGATCCAACAGATATTGTGAAAGAGAAAGAAACTACTCAAAAATAAAAAAAACAACAACTGGGATGGAGGAAGGAAGAAAAGAAGGAATATATATATATATATATATATATATATATATATATGCTAAGATAGATACATAGTAGCTAAGATAATTGTACTACTAATTTCTATTAGTTAATTGAAAGGAACGGTTAGTGTTTATATTGTTTGATCAGTCTTATATGCCTTTATCTGGTATTCTGAGCAACTACTTTGAAGATAATGTGCCATACAATAACAATGGGGAATTTTGTATCGTCTTGTTTTGAAATTCTGTATCATTTTATTATTTTTAATATCTTTAAAAAAGAAGGCAGTTGAGAAGTTTCTTATAATGCTAACCATGTGTTTGCCATGATTGAAAACTTTGTGTCCACTGGAAGCCCCATGTGAAAATGTTTGGAAAAGCCATACAGAATAGCTCCAAATTAAAGAGGAGCAGGTTACGTTTCAATAAGCGAGTAGATAAACAAACCTAGAAGTGTGCCATGAAGTATTATTGAGTGATCAAGGGGATGTGTCTATGGAGCCATGTAAGCATGTGGATGAACACCAAGTACAGACTGCTAAGAGAAATAAGTCTGTCTAAAATGTGAAATGTTGAAATCATAGATACATGTACTGTGCATTTATTTTAAAAAATCATAGAAATTTGTAGCAATGAAAATGAACCTTAAGGTGTTCAAATTTTCAAAGAATCACTGTGGAGACCAAGGGAATCCCAAGATGGAATGCTGATTGTGACAAAAGAATTAACTGTATCACAAATTTATAAAACAACTTTACTAAGGGGAGCTGGTGAGCTATCTCTATGGTGAATAGAATCTATGAAACTAAAAAGAAAAGTAAGTGTCTTTAGTCAATAAAGTTGTTTTCCATGGAGGAGGAATATGTTAATTATTTGAAAATTACTTACAGACGTAACGAAAAATAATCGGGTGAGGAGCAGATGGTGATAGCAAGGTTTTTCACTGATAATAGGCAGTAATAGAACAAAGGGAGAGAGCTAGAGTGGCCCATGTAGTCATAGTGTATGGTTTAGTTTCATGTAGATGCGGATGGATAAACATAGAAACAGCTATATTTGTGTATGTATTTATAGGTTCAAATACACATATATTTCTAAACTTGTTTCATGAAAAATCTTATCTCTGTTGCCTTTTTTGCAAACCCATAAGCCCTGTCTAACCATGAGAAAAACATCATAGACCGTATTGCAAAATACTGTGCCCAATGCCTAATCAAGATTCCTACAAATTGTGAAGGTCATTAAAAAAAAAAAGAAATCTTAAGACACACAAAATAGGGGCCCAGAACAGAAGTGAGGATCAATATAATAAGGTTTCCTGGATAGGATCTTGGAATAAAAATGGACAGTACATCAAATCAAAGGATGGAAGTTAATCAGTATAAAGCATCAATATTTATTAATTCCACCACATGTTCCACACTAATATAAAGTGGTAATATAGGCCCAAGAGAGTGTGACATATGTAATTCTGTCTGTGACTTTTCCAAATATCTAAAACCACACTTAAATAAAATATTTTGTTTTTATTTAAAGTTAAAAAGTATCTACACTTGACTATAGAATGAAGAGTACCAGGCCTTGGTTGTGAGTGGAAAATGCAGAGGTATCATAGAGTAATTTCAGCTAGAGAAGGTGGAGAAAGCTCCTGAGCTACATGGTAATGCGGTAGCACAACATCATGAATTCGCTTAATGCCATTGATTTAGACACTTAAAATGACGAAAACAGGGGCTGGGGAGATGGCTCAGTGGAATAAGCACTTCCCTGGCAAGCACGAGGGCCTGA
>NDGM011248786.1:8304-37705 GCA_002564305.1 Octomys mimax
CTCTCTCTCTCTCTCTCTCTCTCTCTCTCTCTCTCTCTCTCTCTCTCTCCCTCTCCCCCTTTCCCCTGCTTTTGCTCTCCTTGCTCTTGTTGCCTTCTGCTGCCAGGAACTGCTGCTCTCTGCCATGTATGACCCTGCCATGGTGCCAACCGAGTACAGACTGAAACCTCCACAAACTCTGAACTAAGTGCAGCTTTCCTTCTTTAACTTTGGGTGTTGAATATTTTGTTCCAGCCATGAGAGAAAAGTAGCTTAGACAAACAAGAATGCAATGATGTGGCGAAAAGCCTGATTTTTTGAGCTTGGCAAAATTTGCTATGTCAAGAATCACCTGACATTTGCAAATATTTTTGTAAAGGAATTTTTACCCTCTTAGATTGTTGGCCCACTAACGATTCTAGCTAGTGAGCTACTTCACACATTTAGTAGAACTCGCTTGCATCTCCTCCTTTGTTAAGCTCTTCAGAGCCAAAGCTCCTTGGGGCTTGTTCACAGGCCTTCTTTCCTCATCACCCCACGATTCTCATCAGGGCTTTGCTATCGTCTCTCCATCCATTTCTAGTGTGTGGACACCTTTTAAGTAGAATGCTCAGGCCTGGCCCTGCCCCCTGCACTCAGCAGGGACCTCATCCATGGCCAACACCACCGCATACCCCAGAGTGCCTCCTCCTCCATCTCCAGTGGGCACGTGGGTCTTCTCCCCACCTGCCTGCATCCTGGAGTTGGTAGCAGTTTCAATATCCACCTAGGTCCGACACCGACAGCAGCTGCTCAGCCTGGATACTTTCCTCTTCTTTGCATTTTATATCTAATCTACTTCCGTGCCTTACAGTTCAAACTTGTCCACATCCTTCATGTCACCTGGACCTCCTACAGCAACAATATCCAGCACCAAGCTGTGATTCTTTAGCCAGGAATCTAATAAGATCAATGTTTTCCTCAAAACTTTCTCTTAAAGAGAAGAACAAACACATCTAATGCACCTATAATAAAATTGGAATCTCATATATGACCTATGAAATCATTGTTTCCTAAATCTCTGCCTTCATCTTGATGTATTTTTGTTCTTGTTAATTTTCAGCTTCCCAACTACACCTGCCTTCTGCATACCTGGAGTACATGGGACCTCAGGACCTTTGCATAGGCTGCCCCCCCCGGCCCAGAGTTCACTGTCACTGCCCCCCGACCACGCCTTGAATATCAGCTCCTCCTGAAAAGTGTGCCCAAGGCCTCAGTGCAGATACCACTCTTCTCTGCTGGGCCTTCCTCACTCCAAGCCTTGTGGTGCAGTTGAATAATTTTTTTTTAAAAAAAAGGAAATAGGAAAACATAGTTTCTCTTATTTTGGGCAAATATGAAGACTAGCTTCATTTTCATACCTAGAATCTTGCTGAAGAGCTCAGATACTACATACATCCCCATAATTTTTAATAAACACTTTTATTGCTATGTAAAAAAATAAAAATAAAATAACAGATCATTTGTGTACCGGGCCCTTCCACCCATTGCCTTTCTTGGGCCTCAGGGTGAATTGTAGCCACATCGCCCTTATCTAGCACAGTATTAGACACAGCGGTGATTGCCATTTTTAGAGATGTTAGGAGATAAATGCGAAGATGCGGCTGTTTGTCACCCTGGTAGGGAATTTGCTTTGCTTTGGTAAAGGGTTGATTCTATGTGGGTGCCCTCCTTCTAATGGTATGTTCATTCTTCACTTCATGAGTCACGGGACACCCTAAGTCCTGTTTCTGATGCTCAGAGGGAGACAAACCACCAGGCATCCTCAGGCAGGGCTGCAGTGCCACGGCCTTCACAGCACCTCAGCTGTGAAGCAGACTGTGGTTCGGAGTCTCTCAAGTGCTGCTGCAGGAAGAAGCTTTGGGGTCATGTCTTCTCTGGTACCTTTCTGGCTCCACTGCTGATTTTCTTACAGTTACAGTGGGGTCTGCTGGCCACTGCCTATGCACTGTTAACAAAAGAAATACGTCATGATTTGGGCAGTTGAAGTGCTCAGAAGCCAATTATATAAAAATAAGTAAAAGCAAAAGCTCTGATTAAAACAGTACCATAATCCAATTATACCAAAGCCTAGCTCTGGGAGGAAGCAGGGGCATGTGAGAGAGCCCAGCCAAGAAATAGCTGTGGTTCCAGGGCCCAGAAGGGACCCTGCTGGGAGGCAAGGAGGGGCAAGGGCTTTGGAGTCCCGGAAACCTCCTCGCCACGCTTAGGACTGACCTTCCAGCTGCTAGGAAATCGGGCAATAGGAAGCCAGGCAAGGTTTAAATTCACATTTAACTGTAAAAGCTGCACCGGTAGTGTTTGGAATCTGGGCTGGCAGGATGAATGACCGGGGGTGGAGGAGGCCAACTTTTCTGTCACTTCCCATGAGCTATGCCTGATGACACGTCCTCAAGGACATCTCCGAAGGCATTGGGTGCCAGGTGTAGGGATGAGGTCTGACGGCACAGGACAGAACCTCAAAATTTGGGGTGCAGGGGCTCCCAGGGGAGCAGCTGGTACAGCACTGGGGACTGAAGGAGCACTTAAACCAAATTGACAGTGCAGAAGTTAGCAATGCTGTGGAATCTTGGAGAAAAATTGTCATGAAGCAGGAGCATGGACCCATTTCCTCAGGTGAAAGAAAAATCATCCATTCTAGGACTTGGGCTCCGGTGCGGAAGAGGCCATCCACAAAATTGGGGCTGTAAGAGGAATTGTTCTGTATTCGCACTCTTTGACCACTGCCAACATCACTGTATTTTATTTTATCAATTTGTTTATTTTAGGGACAGCAAGATAGTTCAGTGGACTAAACGCCTGCTTAGACAAGCTCAGGGATGGAAGTTTGATCCCCCACACCACATCCCTCACAGGCTCGCTGAGCTGACCACTGAGACCGGGTGTGGTGGCCTCCGCCTGTAATTCCAGAGCTGGGAGGCTTGAAAAAAGGAACTACAAGTCTAAGTCTAAGCTGCACAGTGACACCCTGCACAAAAATACATTCAAAAAATTTGTTTCCTTTTCTCACATGTCTGCCGAAAAAAGAGGAAAATACGTAGTAGTTGAAGAACCTGCAGAATACAAGTCAGTGTATTTTCAAAGCCAGCACATGTTTGTCAGTAACTCTCCAGTCTGTTTTCTTCTTTGTTTGGGGTCCTGCCTTTGACCCAGGGCCTCTGCACTGAGCCAAAGGCAGAGCTCAAGGACTCTGTTCCCAGGCATGCACCCCGAGCTCCGAGGGCAAGGGCAGAGGCAGCACCACCCCTCCTTTTGACAAAGGTATTTTCTGTATTTCTTCCAGAAGCTTGAACTGCTCCTCCCCATTACCCCTTCGCCAGCCTCCTAACCACTGCTTGCTCAGAGGAAGGAAGTGGTTCTATGCTGGGCAGAGAGCCAAAAATTCCGTATGCATTTTGCACAGCGCTTCTGCTGCTGATTGAGTAACTGGGAGCTGTGATTCTGCCGACTGTCCCTGTGCCCCACCCGGACTATCAGTGCCCTGAAATCCCAGCCTGTGGGCTCAGCCAGGGGCGTGACTCAAAGGCAGTTGGGATCAGAAACACATCTCTGGCACATTCAGGAATATCCCCGCGATGGCTCACTGCTGCGTAGCTGAGTGGCCGTGACTCAGCCAGTTTCTCCTGTCTGTCTTTCCGTTTGTCTGGGGCATCTCCAGGGTGCCAGGGAGGTGCAGGTCAGTTTGGTGGCTGCTGGGGAAGAGGAGAGGGAGAGAGAGAGAGAAAGAGAGAGATAGACAGACAGACACAGAGAGAGAGACAGAGAGAGAGAGTCTGGTATTCGGAATCATGACTCTGAAACGACTGGAGCAGCCCTGGGCTTTCGTCAGCAAGGCAATGCTCACAAGAGGAGGCAACTGCCAGCCTGCAGTAGCTCGGCCACTGCGTGCAGAGCTCAGAGGTCCCCGTGGCTTAGTCAGGGGACAGTGGGACATTCTCTGGATGAGGCCTTTAGAAAAACACCTTGATGTTTGCATTTGAAAATGGACTGCAACTTTGTTGGCAAAGATGCAACTCAGGGGCCAGGGAGATGGCACTGTGGAATAAGCGCTTCCCTGGCAAGCAAGCGCAAGGGCCAGAGTTCAATCCCCAGTTCCGAAAAAAAAAAAAAAGAAAGAAAGAAAAAAAAGATGCAACTCAGAGGCAGTCGTGTTTTACAGAATAAACACTGCACTGAGATGTGGGAGATGGGAGACAGGGCAGTGTGCTGGCAGCAGGGTGGCTGCGGAGGGACTCTGTTGCCTGGGCTCAGGACCAGCACAGATCAGTCCTGCGCCCTCTACTCCCAAGTCACAATGAGGTGGAAATGTGGTTTGTGCTGGGCTTTTGATAGTTTAATATTTATATCTGGATTGTGCTTGTAGTCTTGAGAAGGAATTCTAAACCATCTCTGTCACATGTTGCCGTAATCAGCGTCTGTTTATGATGGAAAGCAGACTGTTCCGCCCAAGTGCAAGCGCTCTATTTAGCTTCATTGGCCAACAGTTGTGTGGCCCTCGGTTGCCGGAACTGCTGCATTCGCGAGACGGTCCGCTTGCTTGCAATCGGACTGCAGGTGTTTGGTAAGAGCGCTCTCCCCGACCCAGGTGCGCTGCTCCTTACAGCAGAGACATACTCAGGAATCCACAGATGGCCAAAGCTGCATACAGAGTCCAGGAAGGCTCATGTGCTCCCTAAGTGAGACGTTGGCCCTTTGCTCAGGCACAGCATTCTAGCCCAACCTTAGACAGGGACGGTGAACCACTTCTGACCCAGAGATCCCCTCGCCAGATGCTAGCTGCTTTCCTCCTGCACCACGAGCAGCCTGGGATTTGTTTCTGTGCTGCTGTCCGCAGGAACTTGATGGCCCCCACCCTGCACACATCCAGCTTGGGGCTCCCGCCTGCAGCTGGGATCTGGGAGCTGAAAGGACCTTTGGGCCGCATGCATGGAGGGTTTGCTGTGACACTGGTGCTGCCCTTTAGCAATGGCAGGAGAGGAGACTGAAGCTTTCTGCCCAGCTCTTCAGTCCAGCCAGCCTTCAGCACTCTTCACAGGTCTAGGATCAAGGGAGCTTCTGTATATACCCTGAGACTGCACCCTGCACTGTGGGGTGCCTTTCCCCCACTTCCTCTGTGCCCCAAGCATCTTCAGGGCCAAGAGATGCTTCGAAATATGGAAAGAAGCTTTGTGTTTGAAGATCTTTCTTGCAGCACGATTGGCAGGTATGGTTCCCAACTTGAGGCAGTTTTCTTTGGAAAGGGACATTTGGCCATATTGGAATTGTGTTTGTTTTAGCAGCACAGGGCAGGCAAAGCTACTCCAGCATGAAGGCTGCCATGCAATCTGCACCCCTTGTGGCACAGGGAGGGCTCCCCTATCCCAGCCAAGTCAGATCTGCCCCACAAGGCCAGTCACACAGAGCTGAGGAGTTCCCTGGACAACACCAGCAACTTGGAAGCAAATGCAGTATTTCATCATAGGGCATGATTAAATTATAGTCCATGCACTAACAAAATAGCATGCTATAATGAAAATAAATCATTTTTCTAAATATTTATTGACACTGGTTGTGGGATTCTAACCACATGAAACTGCTTCAAGTCTACAAATTGTATACATTCATTCCTTCATTCACGCGAATCATTTTATTTTGTGTGTTTGATGGATTCAATATCAGGCACTGGGCTAAGAGGAGGATAGTGGTGAGTCAGATGGATTCCTTTGCTGAAATTCATATCCCTGTAGAGAGCAGGGAAAATAGGAGCTGGAGACAGATGGGCAGACAGATGGACAGGCAGACAGACAGATGGACAGACAGAGAATACAGATCTAGGATGGTAAAAATACTAGTGAACAAGAAACTACTTCGAGGAGTTGATGCTTTAGCTGAGCTCTGTATTGCTAGAGGGGTGAACAGCATTTTGGTAGAGACCAGATTGTCCCAGGAAGTTTAAGAAAGCAGGGATATAAGGAGCCCAGACAAAGCTCAGGGCCCTGCAGCCTGGGGACAGTGCCTCTGAGTTCAAATCCTTGCCCTGCCAGACACTAATTTCTCCAGGTTGCTTTTATATATCTGCAATCAGGATTTTGTGTCTAATTCCAGATTACTGTGAAAATAAAACTAAGTAATGTGTGTAACATGTTGATTGTTAGGTCTTCTCTATTGTAAGTACTTAACAGGTACTTTGAATTCAACAAAGGATCAACTCAAGAGACACATCAACACAGAGCATTCTCGATATGTCCTCGTGTATGAATTGAGCCTGTGTAGAGTAACCCACGACACACCCTGTTGGGTTCAGGAAGAGGAAAGGCAGATGAGCCATCCCTAAGATCCTGGATGTGCCGTCAGTGCCGGACGTCTGAGGTCCTGCAGAGTGGTGATGGATGAGTATTCACCATATCTTGACCTGCTCAGGTTTCCTCCTGGAACTGATGAAGAATGAATAACTGACCAGGTGAGACAAGCGAAGTGACACAGGGACAACAGAATGCCCAGACCGGTGACTGGCAGAGCCCTGCTCTGTCTGGTCCCTGCTGTGCACTCACTTGGCTTTGCTAACAGCCACGAAGCAGGCTCAGCCTCAGGGCCTACAGGGTGATGAGGAGGCTGCATAGCATGAGCTCACAGCCCCTTTCTAAACCTTGGATTCTAAACACTAACAGCATTTAGGAACCAAGGTGCTTTGACCAGATCTTATTGAATAAACTAGCAACAGTTCAGGAGGTAACATTGCTTTCCCTCCAGAAAAAAGAAATAAACAAATGTTTCAGACTGAGAACAATGTCTATTTGTGATTTGTATAGAATTGTCTTTATTACACAAGCAAAACAATGGTACATACTGATTTCTATTATCGTGACGTTCAACTTTTAGTTCACAGACAGAAGTAAAGAAGGCCAGGCTTTTAGAGTAAGTAGTATAAACAGGCACGCAAGTCACAAAAGGAAGCTATAAATACCTGCAGTGGAGCAGGACATGCCGGAATATGTTTGTGGAGTGACCTCACACTGCACGGAGCCCGTGCCGGATACTGGAAATGGAACCCTAGGAATGTGGAGTTCAAGTGCGCGGCTCCTACGTCGGCTCGTCCATGTGCCTACATCCCAATTAAAGATGTCTCTCCAATGTCATTATAAATAAGATAATACCCGAGTTACAGTGATTTACGGGTACTATTTCACCACTTCAAGAAATGAATGGAAGGCTAGTGAGGGACACCTTGGCTTTATTTCCCACAACTGAACTCAATGAAGAACACAAGCCTAATGGTTTATGGAAAGCCACATACAAATACGATAAGGGCAGAGTCAGGATCCACTTAGAATCCATTAAAATGCCATTGAAGTCGCAGATCCACTTCACATGGAAAGGTAATGGTACTGCCTGTGATAAAGAGAGCTGTCCTCATGCCAGGGCCTCTCAGTTAGCAGCCTGCAGGCCACTGGGCGTGGAGAAAGCTGTACGTAAGTGCCACACTGTGCTCTTACCTACTAACCCAACACTGACTCATGTTTTTTACTTCTTTTTAATTTAATTTAATTTTATTTTGAAGAGTAAAACCAAAAGCCAAAACAAATAGCAGAAACAAAGACAGAAATAGGGTAACATACAACAACACACATGCTATATTTTCAAAACAAGAACAGCTAGTTAATTATGGTGGTTATATTGTCAAATCTGTTGCTCAGGTTAGCAGATAACAGCTATGCAGGACTGGAGAAATCTTTGAGTATTCTTACTTTCAAGAAATCTTTTTTTCTTATCTCTTTTCAATTTTTAGAATTTATTTTAAAGAAAGTATAATAATAATTGGTAAAACCTTAGAAATGGCACACACTTAGCAGAGCAATCCGAGAGGTATTCAAGTGTGGCTTTTGTGTTACACATTGCTGTCCTCGGAGTAGCTGCTTATGTCACAGATACCAGCACACAGAGTTAGTCAAGGTGAAGATTCCAAACATTAAGTGCTATTTTCAAAAACCTTGATGGAAAGTATTAGTCCAAACCTCTCAGCCCTCCTGTATGTATACTGGCATGAGTTCCCCCTTCTTTTTCTCCCCCATCTTTTCTTCTTTTTCCCATCTTGATTGTGTAGATCTTACATTCCATTCCTTTCCATTTTAGTGTATCCAGTATACCTTCAGGTTTTATTTCTTCTTTCAGATTCTTGAGCGAGAAGTCCGTATGTCTCACGGGGCTTTACAGAGTAAGAGCTATATGGTAAGTTCCAAGCCAGCCTTTCTAGTCCTAAAACTGCTTCTGCAAATGCTTTACAGAATGGTTTGTGAATGCGGAAAGCAAGAGCGTGCTGTGAAATGTACTTAAAATTGTGAAGTTTGCGCACAAAACTGAAAACACTCCGCTTAGAAAGGGGCTTTGGTGTCTCGCTCTGAAATTTCGCAGCTGAGGAACCTGGACAGAGCTGGGGCTGGTGGGTCCCCTCCGCACCTCACGGAGAGAATCTCACTCAAGACTTGCCTCGTCTCTCATCTGTACTGAGCGCTTAGAGCAGCCAGAGCCTAATAAGCAAGGACTGTCGGGAGCAATTGTGTATGCGTTGTGTTTCTCTTCATGAATAAATCTCTGAGTAAAAATAAAGTTTTATCCATGTTGAGGTGAAATGGAGGAACAATAGTTCCAAACAAAGCCCTGCGGGAGGGCGCGGGCTGTGTTCAGAGCCTGGGTTGGGTCATTTAAATTCAGATTATCTCCAAGCCAATGGTAAGATGACGTTCGGAGGACTTGGCCGAGCATCAGTGTGGCCCACCAAGGTGCGCAGCGCAGAGCGACAGCCTCTGTGGTCTGTGACTTGGTCCACACTGGGAAAGCTGAACAGCAGATGGCATCGTGATGCGGGGACATTGGGCTTGTGCGGGGTGAGGGAGGGGTTTCAAGGCCTGGAGACCAGGTAGGGGGCGAAGATGCTGCGAAGAAGCCCAGGAAGCAAGCACGGGGCTGGACGCGCCAGTCTCCAGGGTGAGTGGAACGAGCGCCCTGCTTCGCGCCCCACTCCTCAGCTGAACACGGCCTTAGAGGACAGCGCGCCAGCTCTGAGAGCTAAAGCCTGCCACCGCGAAGCGCAGCTGCGTGCATATATGTGGAAGCCCCAAGCAAAATCAGCTCCACTCTCGTGGTTCAGGGAGAGGAACGCTTACCGCTTTAGCCCTCTGACCACAGCCCAAAGCAGAGCCTGCAACCGCGCAGCACAGACGTCAGCGGCGAATGCACAGAATCGAATCCCCAAGATCCACCGGACAGGGGTGGGGAGTCTCCCCTTTGAAGACAACATTACGCAATACGACTAACACTGTCCAATTCACATTATTTTGTTTAATGAATTCCATATAGTTTCCATTATTTTTCTTTTCTATTATTATTTTGTATTCACTTTTTTAAAAAGGCAAAGTAAACAAATATATGATCTAGCAATTATAATTCACAAAAGAGAAAAAGCCACCCACAAACATGAGTTCTTAGGCTTTTTATAAGGAATACACTGTGTTCTTTAATACAAGAAAGGAGTCTACGAAGAAGACTAACCGGGAAGCAGGAAGATACCTGCCATGAGGCTTTCTGGAGAGTGCACTGCAGGGGGTACATGAACACAGCACAAGATGAGAAAGAAAAAGGGAGAACAAAAGTGTTTCTTACAGATGAATAATTTATTGTTCTCAAAATTACTCATTAAGAAGTTAGAAAACAAAGACAAGGAAATCTTTTCACAAAAAAGGAAAAAAAAAAAAAACAACCTATCTGAAAGATTCATAGGCTGGCCCCAATCCCGGGGCGTGCTGAGCTGGCATTGAGCTGGGCGTGGAGGTGCGCACCTGTAATCCCAGCGCTTGGGAGGCTGAAAACAGGAGAATCATTAGGAGTCCAATCTATGTAGTGAGACCCTGCAGACCCTGTACTAACTACAGAAAAAAATAAAGATTCATAGGAACAATGATAGAATTATGAGGACTTAATATTAAACTAATACAGAGTTCTAGAAAGCAGGAAGACAGAAAATAAAGGAAAGGAACTAAAAAGGCATGCATGGGCAGCTTCGGGAAGACGGAGTTAAGGTCTCAGATTAAAAGGGCTGAGGGAGCACTCACTACAGACGTGGAGAAACACAGAAAAATATTACAGTACTGTAAAATTTCAGTCCTGCTGAGATGAAAAAGAATTTCTGAGAGAGGAAATTGGTTACCCACAAATGAATGATAATCAGACTCCTATTAGACGTCTTAACTGTGGAGCTCGGCCCCCGAGAAGAACGCTGTGACGTCTTCAAAGTAATCCAGAATGGGGTAGTTGCTGTCACAGTCAAGGTCATCTACGATGACTTCTCACATGACCGCTTCCGGGAAGCGCTTACGTGTGTATCACAGGGAAAAGGCAGGAGCAAACAAGCAAGCCAAGAGAAGACAGACACGTGGAACAGGAGAACTAGAGAATTTGGCCCTTGAGAAACATGGCACAGTGATTTATAATCGACAGAGAATCAGGAAAATGGGTTAGAATAGTGCATTATTTCAGGAGGAGAAAAAAACATCAGGCCAGGTGGCATACAATAGATTAATGATAATAATGACGATAACGACAATAATAGGAAAAAGGGGACTGCTGTGCCAGCCCTGCCCTTGGGCACACTCAGGTGGCAATTGAGACTGGGCATGGAGGCACAAGCTTGTAATCCCAGCACTTGGGAAGCTGAAAACAAAAGAATCACTGAGTCCAATCTAGTAGTGAGATCCTGAACACCCTGTTGATCCTTCTCTAAAACACAAAATAAATAAAATAATAATAAGAAGAAGAACAAGAAGGAGAAGGAGGAAGAAGAGGAGGAGAAAAACAACAACACAGCAAAAACTATAAGAGGGTAAGACATAATTTATTACAGAAAAATATGAATTATCACTAGGTAGAAAAGAATGCTATCAAAGTATATCACATACACATTTAGGCTGCTATAAACTCTGTGTGTGTGTGTGTGTGTGTGTGTGTGTGGTACCAGGGATTGAACTCAGGACCTTGTGCTTGCCAGGCAGCCACTTATTCTACCGAGCTATCTCCCTGGCCCAAGGTTGCAATAAACTTTTTAAAAATCTCTTTCTGCTTTTCAGTTTTATAAGCTAAGCTGTAACCAAGATAAGAATAATAACTTCTGATCACAAAAGGAAGTAAACTACAACTAACTTGTATAACGTGTAAGAAAATAGGCAGAAGAGGCAAGGGGGAGGTTGCGAAGGAGTGGGGCAAAGCCCGTGGGACATCACGGCACACATGTCCTACACCACAGACCTGCGAGACCGTGTCTGCTGCTACGGTGTGAAGGCAGAAGCGTGATACTGGGATGCTCAGCTGAAGGAATCTGAGCCGGCATCCAGAAGCCAGAGTCTTCCTCTCCATAGGAAAGGAGACGAGAGCGCACTGGTGTCACGTGAGGCCTGTTCTTGCCCTGAGCATTCCATGAACACAAAGCGTCGCCTCTGCCTTGCAGGAACTAGGCAGGGTCGCTGTCCATGTTGTTTTGGTTTTTTTTTCTTTTTTCAGCTCAGGCTGTCTTGGGGGGGCGTCTGGTAAGGCATGGGGAGCTGGGGATCCAACCAGAGTCCCCTGTGACTGACTGGGTTTGTCTCAGCAGGCGCTTAAACAACTGAGCTAACCTGCAAGCTCTCTGTCCATGTTTAAAAGGAGCAGAAGGGGTGTGGAGGAGAGGATGAGAGAAAGATGAGCCCTGGCCTGAAAACTCATTGTTCATTGTAAATCTGATTCTATTATTTAGCTTTCAGTGCTCTCCCTTTGTGTGAAAGAAAATGATTTTCTAATAATTTGAAATGTGTATAAAATTGGCAAAGATACTATAGAGACTGCTCCTAAGCCTCATCCGGTTTTCCCATGGCCAGTTTTTGAAATAACCAAGGTGATCTGTCCACACTAAGAAACTGACGTAGGTCTATTATTAACAGAAAACAAGGCGTTCTGTGGAATATCTTAGAATTCCAGCAGTGCCCTCTGCATGTTCCAGGGCAAATCCAGCGTACAGCTCTGTAGCAGTCGAGACTTCTCCCCAGCGCTTTCAGGGACATGGCCGTTTCTCCTCTGGTTGCTGTGCGTGACCTTGGTCACCTTGAAGAGTGCTGTGGGTCCTGCTGACCTGCTGCAATCTGGACGTACCCGAAGGATTTCTCCCCAACAGCATGCGATTGTGGCTTTTGGAAAGGCTACCTTGGGGGTGCAATGCCCACCCCTCCACACGGTCATGAGTCACTGACGATGGTGGCCGAGAGCCTAGAGGGACAGCTGGAGGGAAGGATGGTGGCCTGCTGATGCAGGATGAGCTTGTCACACTGGGGCTGCTTCTGTGAGCTCAGCTGTTCTCGCCCTCGGGGGCGCTCAGGTCCTATCATCAGTGGACGCCCCTGAGGATGGCTGTGGTTCTCTTCAGGGGAGCGCTGTTCCTTATCTTGAGTGTCCTTTCCTGCTCCAGCGCAGACCCCTCAGCTTGCTCGCACAGATCCTTCACCCTCTGCTGCAGGCTTTCTAGCATCCACCACCAACCTTTGGGCCTTCCCATTGCAGATCCTTGATATAGACCTGGGAGAGAAACTGTCATGGGCTCTAGGCCTCCACTTGTGGAGAGCGTGCTGTGAGCTCTAGGTGTGCAGCTGGACTCACGCAGGACGTTGCTAAAGGGTACAGGCCTCAGCTGGATTCTTTGGGTCTCTAATGTGCGGACAGGGCTCTCATACTCTTCTGTTCACATTTTTTGGGTGAACATTATAAAATAATCCTATAAATTGTGTCATGTATTAATTCCATTCTCTTATAAATCCTGATTGCAACATGGCAAAATATTTTTATTCATGTAATCATTTATTTTACACCACATGAACAGTGCATTTATTTAGATATTTATTTATTTATTCAGGCAGAACTGGACATGGAAATCAGGCCCTTGTGCTTGCCAGGCAAACACTTATTCTACTGAGCTATCTCCCCGGCCCCTATTTTGATCTTTACACTAGAATCCAATTCTGCTACTTATTCTGTTGCTTAAATTGCACATTTAAATTTTTTTTTTTTTTCTGGTGGTACCAGGGATCAAACTCAGGACCTTGAACTTGCCAGACAAGCACTTATTCCACGGAGCTATCTCCCCAGCCCCCAAAATTACACATTTTGGAGGCCAGTTTCCTCAAGCCCTTTTGATGTGTCCCTATCATTTGTGTTTTTGAAGACAACCTCCCTCTGTGCATTTCCGGGATGCCCCATACTTTAATTTTTTCTGCCCTGTCCCGAAATTAGCCACTTACCAAGAAGCCCTGGTTGCTCTCGCGGGTGCTACTGCTTGGAAGCAGCGGCTGAGTGCTGGGTGTGCTCGCTGCGCCTGTGGTGCCGCTGCGTCTAGACTCCTCGCTGGCTAGAGATTGGCATTCGTGCCTGTGTCCTGCGCTGTATATGTGCACTATTTCAGGGTTCTCCAAAGACACGGAGCTGATAAGGCGTGCACACCTGTGGAAAGAGCGTCATTTAGGGCGCTGGCTCAGGCACTCACGGAGGCCTGGCAGCCCACCCTCTACTGGCTGGAGCAGAAGTCACTGAGTGGAGGTCAGAGTGACCCACAGGTTAGACTCTTCATTCTTGTGGGCCTTCCGTGGCTGTGCGAGAGCTTCTCACAGCATGAGGGCCAGCTCCTGTACTCAGCACGCACTGGTTCAAGTCCACTGATTTCAATCTGACCCAAAACTCCTCCACAGATGTATCTATGATGTAACTTAATCCCATTGAGACCCGCTCTGAGTGACACACAAAGTGAACCATCCCAATGCATATCTGTAACTATTTCTGCATTCATCTTTCTGACTTTATATATGAAGGCATCCATACAGTCACACTACTGCCTAATAAACATACGCAACTCTATGTCTCGGGGTTAAATATTTTATGGTACTCCATCTCAGAAACTTTCATTGCCATGCAGATGAGGATATTAACATCATGGTTAATCAGAAAAGTTTGACACTATGGAAGTGGGGAATGGAATAATTATTGATTCTTATTACATATCAGATATCTTACATATTTTGTTTGGCTTAAGCTTCACAGTTTGGAGAGAAAAATATTGCCAGTAGCATCTTGCAAGCCAGGAGTCGGGAGCCTGGGGGTGTGGCCCGTCTCTGCTCTTACAGAATCGTGCCATTTGATGAGAGGCACGCGACACAGGAAATAAGATGCTGAGCCGCAGAGAGCAAGGGCCAAAATTAATTTCATGTCTGTGGCTGCTCTCCTAAAGTACCACAAACTGGATGACTCCAAACGAAGGGAGCATAGTATCACAGTTCTGAGGCTGGAAGTTCAAACTCAGCATCATAGTGGGGCTTTCCTGTCGCAGCTGGTGAGCAGTTCCTCTGCCCTAGCCCACGTGTGCCTTGGTTGCTGATAGCTAGACCGTGAACTCTGCCACTGTCTTCCCTTGATATTCTACTAAGACATCAGTCATGCGGGATGACAGACCCACCCCATCACCAGTTCTCACTGGATTACATCTGTGCAGGCCCTATGTCCAAATCAGGTGCAGTGAGTTAGGACTTCAACCCGTGCCTTGTGGAAACGCAACCCAGCCCATTGTCTCCCGGAGTGATGGTGAGGAGATCCCGAGGCACCAGCTGACTCTGCTGCCGAGGGATGGGGTCAGGGCCTGCGTGGAGAGGTGGTGCTGGGGAGTAGCTAGGACCAGGATCCACCCCGCAGCCAGCTTTCTTACCAGCAGCTGGGAACCTCTGTGGAAGTGTGGGGTTTTCAGTATGGCCCTTCATCTTTGCCCTGCTCCACTCAGATTCACTTCCTTACCTGGCTGTTTGGTCTTCACATGTTGGCTAACTGACAGAAGGCAAGTCGTGCTGCAAATCTGTACTGAGTACTGTTTCTAGATAGGTGTAAGTGGGTGAACGCAGCCAATACAGATGTCTATTAGAAAGCAACAGAGATAAGAAGGAGAGCGCTTCCTCTCCTTCTCCACCTCTCTGCAGTCTCCTGCAGAACAGAACAACCACATTTCAGCAGCAGGCAGCAGGGGCTCTGGGGCACAGGTGCAGGTGGGGGTGGACACGAGGGAAGCAGGCTGTGCTCAGGGGCAACAGCCTCTAAGAAGCAGGTTCATGCTCCCACAAGGAGAAAGGAACTCCATGGGTTAAACGCTTGTAAAGGCAGAAAATTCAGAGCAACATGGACCATTCCTGAGTGACAGGATAAGTGGGAGTCAGCAGAGAACACGTAAAGAGTTTTACATTTGTAAGGCTGTTGTATTTTGTATGGTTATAAAGTATAGATGACATTTTTCTAACTGGTATTTTCCATATGTAAATCTGAATACTATCACATATGTTCTCAAAATAATATGCTAATAGGACAATATTTTAAGTTAGTCTAATCATTTTTTGCCTACTTTTACATTTTGAACAATTTGTCTTACTTTTTTTTTGGACAAATGCTCTTACTTTTACATTTTGAACAATTTATTTGTGTTCTTAGTCCACACATACAGCATGCAGTGGTGGCTTTTCTGTGAATTGGCTCACGGACCTTCCATAGCCAAATCTGTTCCTATCTTCCTTTCTTTCTACCCTGTTCTATAGTTTCTTAAAGCTAAGTGATGACATTACTACTAGTGTTTTATTTTTATTTATTAAAACTTTTTGTGGCCAGCTCAGCCCACCCTGGGGGCAGGGCTGCCACGGCATGTGGTGCTGGGGACCGATCCGTGGTCCCAGCGCACTTGTCTGTGCTCGCCTAAGCAGGCGCTTTAGACTGCTGAGCTATCTTGCTGGCAAGTACTACTGTTTTATAATTCTTCTTCATCTAAATTATAAATATTGTCTGAAAATCAGTGAATCTTTTGAAACTCTTGAGGCAGTCCAAGAAGTTGCTCATTAAAGGATTTTTTGGGACAAATTGAAGAATACTTTCATGGGCAATTTTTAAAAATCATACCACTATAACTGTATTAGTTAACTCCAGATTTTATAAATTGCTTATTTAAAATTATCTGTATCTTAAATATAAGTAAAGAAATTGAGATCGGAATCTACAGAATTAATACATTAAAATCTAAAAATATTATTAGTATATAATTTAATTCTTAAAAGATTGCATTCCCGTGGATTTTAATAAAGATTTTAATAGAAGCCAGATTGAGAAAAACCTAGAGAGAAACATGAGAAGGAATAAAATTATGTTAAATTTCTGGAATAGATAACTTTTCCCTTTCTATGCCAGGAACTACTCCTAGCTTTTTAAAAGATCGCATTTTATTTTTATTTTTACCATGACATAGTTTTTGGAGAATCTGATTGTAAATCATAACCAGAGGCCTCCAACACATTCGCTGAGTAGTAATTTTGAAAGTTAAAATAAAAAAATGAATTCAATGTTACATGCACCATTTGTTTCAATAGCAGTTCATCATCAAGGATCAAGCCAGTGTGAACACTCCACAGTTATTACAAATGCAAGCTACAATTAAAATTCATCTGCAGGAATAATAATGTTTATGTATCCTGTGGGGAGAAAAATTATGAAACTTGCAAAATGATTACTTAAGAAATTGCATGCGCTGAAACACCACACTAGCAATGAAAAAATATTCTATTTAGGTTTTTAAGGTCCACAAAATATCACTAAAAGATGTTCCGTCTAATTCAGCATCCATTCTCCAGCTGTCTTCTTGCACCAAGGTTGGCCTTTGCTGCTCTCTGGGAAGGTCCCCTGATTCCTGTGTCCTAGAGTCAGTAGTGACACGCTTCACAGAATCACAGCATTTGGTGATGCAGCAGAGGGACAAGCACAGGGAACCGGAAGCGAGGGGATGTTGTCACACACTATCATGTCTGAGCAGCCGCAAAGGTCACTGAGTTAATTCACATTTTACAAATAAAACTAAAACTAGAAGCCAACAAATACTCAAAATGGGCAGCTAATGAGTCAAGAATTAGAGATTAAAATCTCCTTGGTGGGGCTGGGGAGATAGCTCAGTAGAATAAGTGTTTGCCTGGCAAGCGCAAGCACTTGAGTTCAATCCCCAGTTCCACAAAAAACAAAAAAAAACAAAAAAAAAAACCTCCTTGGCTTCAAAACTAGCCCAATTACTACTGTATGCATGACATCCAGAATTTGAAGAACTTTGCTGAGGATGACAGAAAATGAATATGTACCAGGATGTGCTGGAAGTGAGGCTCAAATAAGAAAAGAATAGGTGGGTAGGGGTGAGCTGCAGGAGAGGAAAGGGCAGGCGCAAAGTCCTACTGGGATGTAGGGCATGCTACTACGGCCGGAGAACAGAACGACAGCCAACAGACAAGGTGTCCTGCAGCCTGGGCATGTGTGGGAGAGAAGGCACGACTCGAGCAAGGGAGGCCGGACCCGTAGAACAAGGGGCGGCTGCTGGCCAGCTCCGCCAGCTCAGGTCAAGGTCACTGCCCTCTCCTCCCTTCTGCCATCTTCCTTCCATCTCCTTCACCCGGAGTCTGGGCTGGACATCAATCATCTCATTTCTGGGTATCGTAAAAGACGCTAAGGAGAATTAGATGCTGGTTTGGTTCTCAAGCTGTGTGTAATTTCATAATGGAGATATGATGCCTGTATTTATTATGTGATTCTGAGAGATAATCTGGTATTCACCCAACAAAGTAGAAGATGTTGGAAAACTACAGAGCCTCGGGGAAGATGAAGGTCTGTGCGCTCCTTTGCTATCTCTTAGACTTTCATTCCATCAATGCGCCCAGGAATCGTAGACAGTAGGGAATATATGGGACTCGAAGTCCTGGGCTGCGGGTGCAGGTGCCGGAAGGTGTCCTAAAATTCTGAACTGACTTTCTTTATTGTGTAATGCACATACTTACACCTTATTTTTAGGACTCTTATGGACATTAGAATAAATAATATTTGTAAGACATCCGCTGCTGCCGCCTGCCGCTCCTCACGCTGCCGCTGCCGTACACGTCCTTCCAGGGGAAGCGTCCCCGGACCGTTGGCAAGGGCCACAGCACAGCATGCAAAAGGGTGTGAGTGAATCTGGCATTTAGCACTCTGTATCTCACATTGTCATGTGTTTGATGGAGGAGTGAGATTTTCTCTCTCTTTACAGAGTCTTGTGTCACTTGAAATTTCAAAGCATTAAGTTTCATGACTAAAATTAACTCCATTAACCAGAAGAAGCAGTCGCTCTTTTTCCGGTCTTCTGAGTGCGTCCTATGCTCCTCATCAGAAGACATCAGCCAGAACATGGAGTTGTTTGCCCGTGTAAACCCCCCTTGTCAGCCAGGAGCCTGAAGCTCAGAAGAGCACAAAAGTAGTCAGATCTGCAGGTGCCGCGGGCGAAGCCGCCAGCCTGCTGATGGGCGGGAGTGGGAGGCCGTTGGCCACAGCTGACAGCGCTGCCTTCACGGCTCAGCCGGCTGTGACTCTGGGGCCTCCGCACAGGAAACCAGCAGCCAGAGGCCTGTCTGACTCCTGAGGAGGACACTCAGGAGAGTGGGAGGATTTGAACCTCCAACCAAGGAGCAAAAGCACTTCAGAGACACAGTATCCATCAAAGCATTTGGCTTTCCTCAAAAGACTCTATCAGAGGGAACCTTTGCAAGAACAGCTGCATGCAGCTCGTCTTGAAGATGTATTTGTGCAGGGGGCTTCCCCTGGAAAATCCCAACAAGGAGGAGATGGACAGAGTCAGCGGTTCACCCCCTCGAGGGGCGCGTGGGCAGTGAGGATGCACTCATACCTTTTGACCTACACACAGCACATTTTTATACCAAAGGAATATCACTTCCATATTCTCAGTTCTGCACTGTTCCACTTGACATGCTATACTGACATACTGTTATGTAGAAACCTGAGAGGTAATATACTCGTTTTGATTGATTTGGGAAATATGGCAGCTTACTATATTCGAGATATTTAAAGGCATTTAAAGAATTACTAAAGATCTAAACTTCAATTTTTATAACGTGCATCTACTTGGTTTCAGATGATAAAGGTATATAACAAAATGAACAAGAATTTTCTTTTTGACCAATAGTGTAAAGCACGGTCCTTAGCTCACTGTGCTCCCTGCCAGGGGTCACACAGGTGGGGATGCATAGCCTGTACTGCACTCCCGGACAAGAAGGTCAAGGTTGCAGACAGCCAGGGACTAGGAGTGAAGCAGACATGCATGTAGGCCTACTGAGAACTAAGGAGCAACCCTGATAGAGGCGACCCAGAGCCCATCAGATAGCAATTGCACTCAGACCTGTTTGACCAGCTTGGTCTCTGAGCCACTCCAGGAGAAGCAAGAGGATAGAAACAAAGTAAATAAACATTGAAGCTATGGGCTTTCTAAAGGTGCCCCTAAGTATTTCAACTTGACTGTCTTCCGCCCGACACTTTAAAAGGGGCAAACAGGGGCAGATGTGTAATTAGTCCCCTCTAAATTTAGCTGTGACTACTTTGGTAAATTTGCTTACTGTCATCTCTTCCCATATGACTTCCAAACAAATAACATTGTTTTCAGCTCTCAGCATGGTATCACAGACCATAGCCTAGGTAAAGAGTGCTGGAAGCAGTGTGTGGGGGGTACTTTTATTAAGGACGCTTAATCCACCCTCCAACTTCCACTGTGTGTCTACCCCAGGGGAGGCTGTGCCGCCCACGGTGCCCTTGTGTGGGAGCTTCCTTCCCTAACAGCTGTCTGTACTTTTATGATTCATTTCAAGGTGTGTCCAACTCTACCTGGCTCAGGGGTAAGCAAATACCATTGAACCCCAGGGGCATACTGAGAACAATATTTATCCAGGCAAGATAGAGGGAGTCTTGGCACAAGTTTTACAGACTGTGATTAAATCTCAGCCATTTATTTGTCCTGGTTTCCAAAGCCTTAGAGGTATGTGTAAGAGACTGACTACTTAGCTGAGGTTTTGAAAATTCAGTTTGGAATTAAATTCCTTTATAAATGCACTGTTTGATGCTCCTTCACCTCCTGCTTCTTTCTTGGTTCTCTGAAACTTAAAATGTTTAACCAAATTCTATTTTGGCTCTCACCTGTAGACAAATTGGTGTCTAATACCTTCATACTTCTAAATTAATAATGGCATAATTGTTAATGATCACCCGCATCTCTGTTCTGCTGAGCCTCTATTTATGCCTGCGATCACTCCCACAGTTCTGCTACGGCCCCCTCTGGCATGCACCGTGCTGCTTTCTGCCTCTACCAGTCCGGGTGTGTAGGATTCCCAATATACATGAGAACACACAGTATTTGTCCTCTTGTTCCAGATGTGTTTCCCTCAGCACGATGTACTCCAATTCCATCCATGCTGGCATGAAGGAAAGAGTTTTCTTCGTTTTGAAGTTTGTACAGTATTCCGGTGCATAGTGGAGTCGCATCATATGTACTAGGTTTTGCAATACAGTATCCCATCTATCCACCTGTCAATCATCTGCTATCTGCCCACCTGTCGACCTATCCATCTGTGGCCTCAGCTGACCCATACCTTGCCCCTTGTCAATAGTGCTGCAGGGAGCGGAGGCTGGGAATCTCTCCCACATAACGAATCCACGTATTTTAGGTAAGTGCCTAGAGGAGGGATTGCTGGAGCAGACCAGAACTCTAGTTTTAGTTCTTAAAGGTACAAACGGCTACACCAATTCTCATCCTTACCAACACCGCACACCCTGACCTACACAGCTCTCTGTCCTTGTGAGGAGAGCCACTCTCACAGGTGTGCGGGACATCCCCTTTCGACTTTCATTTGGATCTCTGGTTCATCTGTCTCCTGCTGTAGACAATCACGTATCTTATTTGGGCCCTGCCTATTAGGTTCCCTTGCCCGGTTCTCCAGGGTTGCAGTGCAGTTTGGGCTTTCCCGCCGTGCGGGTGTCCGCGAGCGCCTTCTGGGCCGGGCGGGGGTCCGCAGTCTGCAAGCGAAACTCGGCGCTGCACGCCTGCAGGGGGACCTCTGCCGGCCGAGCGCGGCGACCTGAGCGGGCCGGGTTCGCGGCAACGCGCTCGGCTTCTTTTTCTCCGAGTGCAGAGCGAGGTCGCCAGGAGCACAGCGGCTCCTGGGCACGGGGCGGGGCGGGTGCGACTGGCCCGGGACCAGAGGACCGGACCGAGACCGAGGGACGCTGACCAAGACCGGAGGACCAGAGGGGGACTCGAGGACCTGCCCGGCACCGGGTGCGCCCGTCCCGCTGCGGCGCTGCGGGCGGACCGAGCAGGGAGCCCCGGGAGCAGCAGCCCGACCCCGGAGGAGGCGGCGGCCCCGCCCGCCCGGCTGTAACCCGACACCGCGCCCGCCGGTACAAAGCGCGCCCGGCCCGGCCGGGCCCGGAGCCCAGCGCCGAGGACAAGCCGGCCCGGCCCGGTAGGTGGACGGGCGACTCCAGGTCTGCCGGGTGTGGGGTGGTTCCGAGGGCGCGAGTCCCGGTTCCGGCGACTCGGTGACACCTGCGGGTGGGCGGGCGGGTCTCTCCACCTGGCGCTGCTGTCCGGCCTGGGACGGGGAGAAGGGGTCGGCGCGGCTGGGATGGAGCGGACCGGACCGGACTGCGCGCCTGCCGCTGTCACCCGTCCAGTTCCGTCCTCCTCCCGGTTCCAGTCCGTTCCTGGCGCCCGCCTGGACCCCGGAGCTCTTGGCCGGGAAGGGGACGGACCGAGCGGACGGGGACAGCCCGCGACCCGGAGATGCCCACAGCCCCTGGGCGAACAGGTGGAGCCTGGCGGCAGCGGCCTATTTTCTCCCGGGCTTGGATTATAAAGTTAACAGAATCAAGGAGAGGAGCAGTCATTCCGGGAAAGTCACCGGACACCAGCTTTCTCCGGAGTTAAGTGAGGGTTGAGGGTGGCGGGAAAAGGCGTGGAAAGTGCTTTGAGAGTCTCCGAGGGCGGACGCTGCGGGGCTTCTCCATGGGGTGAGCCAGCCTGGGCTGCTAGCCTCGGCGTGGCACCCCAGCGAAGCAGCCTGGGCTCCGGACCCGGTGTGGGCACCAGTTGTCCCTGCTCCGCTTCCAGGAAACAGTCCTGTCCATGTCCCTCGCGGCACTGCTTCTCTGCGTGGAAGTTCAGAGTTAAAAGCCACATAACATGACGGCCCGCGTGGGTACCTGTAAAACGCACTCCTCGGCGAGACTGCCGCGGGATTTTACTGCGAATTACAGGAGATTAAACACGATAGGATTTCTTTTAGGGTCCAGAGTTTGTTTTCTGCAGCATGATCGCTAAAGCTCCTGCACTGTAGTTTCGTCCTAACGCCTTACCTGATCCTCTTTGCTATTCAGACATTAGTTAATAGCATGTATCAATTTTATAGCCACAGTTTCAAGCGGTAATATTTGTCTTTGTGATTTATGGCTTGGAATTTGACAGCCCATTTTCTGGTTGATTTATTTAAAATATGCATTGGTGGAGACGGGCCTGCTGGATTACTCACCACTGGGTCATTGGCTTGAATCTGGCGAGCGGCCATGGTTACCTCATCTGCATCTTAGAGCAGCTGCCTGGTCATCTGAATAAACGCACAGATGAGGATTCAAGGGATTTTACTACTTAAAGACCAAGCCCAGGCACACTTACACCGAGAAGCAGCATTTCAGAGGCGATGACTTGGAGAAATCTCCCTGCCCGAGAGGCGTGGGCGCTAGCACCAGTGTCCACATGCGCTTTCCCAGCTACGGGGACTTAAGCAGATGTGGAGGGGGACCCTGTTGGTACAGCTCCCAAGTTATTTTAATGGCATCCAGTTTTGAAGAGAAAAATCAAAGAAATTGTGGGGTTTTCCTTGGGGAATCACTAAGTTTTTCCTTACAGTGTTTTCCTAGTGCGATGTTAGTATTGTTTTGCTGGAAAATAAATAGTTCTCTTCTTGCAAAGTCTTCCAGTGACAAATAAAATCTAATTTTCACATCTGAGAAGCGAAGTCATAGCACCTCCTACTGTTTGGTTTACTGTAAAAATTAACTTGCATTTTTTATGATTAGATCCTCCTGTGTAGTTTGCTGTTTTTAATTGTACAACTTCTACAATTTGAAATAAGATATAACAAGCCTGTTATCTCTCTTTTGAAGGTGTTTTCTCTTGGACTTAACTTTCCAAACTGAAGAAATGGCATTCCGGGCAATTTGCGTGTTGGTTGGAGCATTTCTTTGCTGTGTCTGTGTAAACGGATCTTTCCAGCCCCAAGCAAGAGTTTATTTAACATTTGATGGTAAGAGAGTTGATCAACACTTTTGGGGAAATGTTATTTGAATTTGTTTTCTTTCTCTTTTTTTCTTTTCTTTTCTTTTCTTTTTTTTTTTTTTTTCCGGAACTGGGTATTGAACTCAGGTCCTTGTGCTTGCCAGGCAAGCACTTATTCTGCTGAGCCATCTCCCCATCCCCTTCTTTCTCTTTCTTACTTGGGTTCAAAATTGAGGAATTAAAGGCAACTATGTTATTGGGGACTGATTTTAAAAGGTTAATGGGGTGCTTTCTGGATAACATGGCTGTCTGGCATTGGCTGCCAAGCACAAGGCTCTCTGCAGTGGGGCCAGCTTTAGGAGGACACTCGAAAGACGCGCTGCTCATCGTCTCCTGAGCTCCTTCAGGGTTGGAGTTGGATGCTTGGGAAAGTGACGAGGAGCTCCCCACACAGCACCTTGGTTCCGACCATCTATTCACCTGGTGGATTCAGAAAGCTGCACTTTATATGAATCCTCAGCAGCAGGAAAAGCTGCAGAGGTCAAATTATTAAAATATTCTACCAATCAATGAGATACTGACCTCAAAATTGGTTACTGCATGCGTTATTCTAATGGTATTTCTTCTATTTTCGTAAGAATTTCCTGGAGCTGGTAAAGTATTTAAATCAATGGAAAGCAACCTAAGAGAAGAGATGGGAATGTGCTTTAGATTGTTGTTGTGCGTGCAAAGGTTGCCTTTGAAGTTTGGGAGACAGTGCCATTGCTCTGGGGAAATGGCTTGTCAGGTCTGGGGATGAGCTTTGGGTGGCTCGAATGGCTTACCAAAGGAAGCCCACACTTCCTGGGCAGATGGAATCAGGACAGGGCAAGGACGCCAGCCTGCCACTGGCGGTCATTGACATTTTTATTAGAGTTCCCCACACTGGCCACATGAGCCCCTACACTCTTGCATGTATTTTTGTCCTCACTTGGTGAACCGTGCACTCTCAGGCTTTCATGCTGCAGGTGAAAGCCCCCTTATTACCAGTTTTAAGCAGCAGTGTGGCTGGCCCAGCTCCTGCCGTGCCTGTCTTCTGTGCCTCCTTTTCACGTTGCCAAGCACTTTCTCCAAGGTCGGCTCCAGTGCGGGGGGAGCCATATTTAGAACCTGGAGTGTGTGAAATTCTTGCCACTTCCTTAGCCCAGGAGCGAGCCGAACATTCCCCGAACACCCCGGCTCTGAGAGCAAACTGCGCCGCACAGAAGAGAAGCCCTTGGAGGTCCACTTATCTTTGTGAATTACTGAAGCATCTCACAGTCTGCTCATACTTGCTCCCAGGCTGGAAACGGTGAAATAGCAAGTGTGTGTGGGAATGCTCACTGAGGGCAGTGCCACGCCCACCCGCTGTCTGTATTTCTCCCAGCAAAGGCGGATGGTGTGGTCTGCTAAGTTACGTGTCCAACTTGCTTCTCACTTCTAATGTATCACAACTAACCCAAACCTTCAACACAAATATCAGAAGCAAGTCACTGGAGATAAATTAGCAAGTCTAAATTTGCAAAGACCACTATAATTTGTATTGTATATGAAAAAATTAGGTAATCAAACTAAAATTCAATATTGTGTAATAAGGTGACAACTGCATTGACATGACTAGCAGCTACTTGGCCTTTAAAAACAGTACATGCCTATTATTAACTTCAAAACTAGTTCTTAGAAAATAAAACTTACCTTGACTTATAAGTTACATAAATTATGGGATAAGATAAACTACTGATCTCAAAGTTCTGTGCTCCCTGATATTTATCCTTTTCAACTGAGTGACCAATAAGCAATTAATCAGCATACCAGAGGGCTGGGGGCATGGCTCAGTGGAATAAGTGCTTCTCTGGCAAGCACAAGGTCCTGAGTTCAATCTCCAGTTCTGAAAAAAGGGAAAAAAGAAAAAGAATATCAGATAAATAAGGTAATGCACTATCTTAAAGTAGTATATCAACAAATACTTTAATTTTTTAATAAAATCCCATAATTTCTAAGTCAATAACTTTTCATAACTCCTAAAATAAACTAGTATATACTAGATAGATATCACAACAACAACAAAATACCATGGAGAAGAACTATTGTAACAAAGCACAAATTTCAATCAATAATTCAAGATCATTTTAAGAGATGTCACTGTGTTCCTGACCAATATGATTTTATGAATTCCACAGTACTTGAAGTTTTTACTCTATAAAATGACTTCTAGTAGTATCGTACTAATCAAGTTCTTAAATTCTCTCTAAAATAGCTTATCGTTGATAGCAGAAGGTGAGCTCTGTAGAGGGTAGACATGCATTGGCATGTGTATTCATTTGATCACATAGATTTATTTTGCATTTCAAAATTCTGTCATTGTTTCTTGAGGAAAAATCAGGAATTTGAAGATATTTTTGAGGAAATCAAGCAACTGCAAGTGACGCAGGCAGAGGCGATTGCCTAACTTTCAGTATCCCCATGAGCCGCAGGTCCTCTGCTCAGCGCCCTGCTCACACTCTAGGCTCTTCACGCCTCCTCCCAATTAAAACCTGGTCCTTGGTCACTCCCGTTCTGGGTGCACCTTCAGGAGAATCTCTTCAGGCCCCTCCAGGACCGAGTAAGCACCCCCGCTGGTGTGAATGTGTGCGGACATGTGCCAGCCAGTGCCCTCCGTGTTAAGAAAATGCTGTCTTCTCTCATCTTAGAATCTTTATAGTTCTTATTGTAGGGCATTAAGCTGCTCAAATGAATCTGACCCAAGTGTCAATGCTTCTATGCTCAGTTTTTCTTCAAAGACCGACCAATTCACACTTGACAATGTTATTGACATTGCATTAAATTATTTGTTTGCATTTTGTTACTGCGTGCTTTAGTACATAATGAGTGCATTTATCTTGGAAAACCGGTCTATGAACATGACAGGTCTTAATTCTTCTTGGTCTCTTCTTCCCTGCTTCATGCAATTCTTGGTTCTCTTCCCATTTGGAAGAGCTCTTTTTGCATTTTGCTTTCTTCAGTTTCGATTATCATCCCCGCTTCATCTCTTCTCTTCTTTCTCCTTCCATGTCTTGTTTCCCTCCCCATTTGAAAAAGATCTTACTACTTCCTATTTTCTATCTCTTATTCTGCTGTTTATTTGTATTTTACATTTCTCATATAAGAAAAACTATGCCATCTAATCTTGTATATTTGCCTTTTTTCACCTAACATCATGGTCTTAAGTTGCATCCATTTATTTATGAATGCTTACAATGCATCGTTCTTCACGGCAGAGTAGTATTCTATTGTGCAGGAATGGTACATTTACTTTGCCCTTCATTTGTTGATGGACATACAGGCCTCTTAAGAGAATATTTGAAATTTAGAGAGATCATAAGAAAACATGACCTTTGTTCAGAGGACATATATTTTTTAATTTGCTTGATAATATACTAGGGAAAGAATTGCTGAACAGGTCCACCCTTTATCCAATACAGATGTTGACATATATTATTTTGTATTCAATAAGAAGTGTTGGTAACTTGATAAAATATATCAGTTGCACATAATCTTTATGAAAAGGCTTCTGTACTTCAACCAAATATATTACCTTTACTTGTTTCAACATACAACATAGTTTCTGAGTTAACAATATTAACATTGCTTCTGTTTAAATCAGAGTAAATTCTTTAGCAATAGTAGGATTACTTTTCTCAGCTGATAATTCTGACTATGAATCAAGCATATGGAATTTGTTGAAATGAAGTTGCTCCTATACATTTCCCTGTCCTCTGTATCTGTCGAATCCATCATAATGTGCTTTGTTTCTTTTTCTAATACTGATAGCTTTTCTACCCTTTTATGTGCAGATCAGCCTGGTTATCCATTCCCTTGATCTTTGAAAACTCATCTTTGGGTTTTACTATTTTCCTATCACATTTAATATTTCATTGATTCATACTCTAGAATCCATATTGTCTAATTTAAGGCTGGGGAGATAGCTCAGTGGTCTAATTGCCTGCCTGGCAAGTGCCAGGACCCAGGTTCAATCCTCAGTACTGCATGCTCTGTCCACTCCATGCCGAGCTGACCACTGAAACTGGGTGTGATGGTGCACACCTGTAATCCCAGCGAGGTTGAGACAGGAAGATCACTACTGTCTGAGCTGTGTAGCGAGACTCTGTACCAAATACATGAATAAATAAAAAGATTTAGAATTTGTATTGTATAATTTCATCCTGCTTCACGCTAAATGCTCTTTCTTGGAACTTCTCAGATTGGATTCACAGCTCAGCAGTTTCAGGTCTGTATGGTAATACAGCTATCAATGCTATAGATTTTTCTCAAACTACTGTTTTAGCAGTTGGCTAAAGCTGTTGGTAAAATGCTTGCGGGGGCGGGGAGAAAGCGCAGCTGCATAAGAACTTGCCTTGCAAGCGCAAGATCCTGAATTGAGCCTGGTACTAAATTATTTTCTAGTGCTCTGCCGCTTTCACCTTTTATATATGTGTTATTTAGAAATCTATTAATAATTTTTCATCATTTGTATATTGTTTATAATTCTCTGGTCTTTACCTCTGGTTTAATTCATTGTCAAAGAATGGATAGTGTGTGGCTACAATTCTTTAAACTCATTTTACGGCCCAGGATGTATTCCATGTTGGAAAAAGTATATATACCCCCCCCAAAAAAAAGTATATATCCCACTTTTATAGTGTTCAAAGACAGGTAGATGTAGTCAGTTAGTGATATTTTTGTGGCCTTTCTGATTTGGTACCTACTTGATCTTTCAGTTGCTGACAGAAGAGGTTGAATTCTTCAAATATAATTTTATAATTTTTTATTCTCCTTCAACTGTTATCCACTCTGCCTTCATCATTTGCAATGTCCACTCCTATATGCTGACATGTACAAGTGCTACACTGGCTTAGTGTGGTGGTGCACTCCTATAATCCCAGTGCTCTGGGAGGCTGAGGCAGGATGACTGCAAATTTGAGCACTACCCAGGAAACTCAACCACTCCATGAGATCATGTTTGTAAATAAAAGAGCCTGGGAAGGTAACATAGTGTAAAGATTTTAGTTCAATTTGCAGTAGCACACAAAAAAGAGAAAGAAGTGGTATTATGCCTCCTAATAAATTTACTGCTTTCCCATGAGTAAATGTTCTTGATTATTCCTGATAATAACCTTTATTCTGAAATGTACTTGGTGAATATATAATACATTTTCCTTGATAAATGTAGTGAACATTATGAGCAACAATGTAGTGATTATTATGAGCAACAATGTAATGATAATTAACGAGAGGGAAACATTTGTTATGAACATTAGGATTTCAAAGAATATTTAATACAATAGTTAGAAATATATCTAAACAGTTGTGTATTTTTATGTGCAACACTGTTTGGATAGGAGGAAAGCAGAGTGGTGTAAGGACAACATTTACCTAAAAGTAGAAATAGGGTTGCAACCCTTGATGCTGCACTAATTAACTGCAGAGTTGTTCAGACTTTAGTTCCCCTAACCACCTGAAGAGATCGGGCCAGGCTATCTCCCAAACTCTCTTCTTGCCAAGAAAGCAAGCTTAAGTTTCTTTCTAAAGGTCTCCTTGGTTGGGGAAGTCATCTGTAATAATGTCCTTCAGTACTTTCAAGTAGAAATTTGGTGGAAGACCTGGGTGGGGGAGGGGAAAAACCAATGCTTGAAAATGTCCATGGATTTTGACCCCATACGGAGTCCTTTAGAAGTCCTCGTAGGGGTTACTGTCTGGGCATGCAATGCTGGAAAGGTGTTTTATCTCTCTGATCCAGAATTTGATCATCTATAGTGAGCTAGCACACACTTCTAGAATTCTTGTGAAAACCAAGTCAGTCGAGTTTGTGAAATGTAGTCTGTAATGTGTATCCTATTATAACCCAGAAGATTTGTACTAGAACTAGTATTTGTGCCTCCCACTGGATTAGAGAGACGTCTTCATGTGTGCCTTCCTTACCCGCTCCACTTAGTACAGAGGCTGGCGTTTGTCACTGCTCAGCAAAAGTTGAATCAGCGTACGTTGTGGTATTTCTTATTACCAGACTACTGCGTCCAGTATGGCTCGCTGCGCCATGACTCTCAGAAGAAGCCCTGTTCCCTGAAGCTGATGGGAAGTCCCAGACAGGATGTAAGGGGTTATTCTGTCTGTGTCAGAGAATTTTTTTTTTTTTTTTTTTTT
>NDGM011248793.1:3933-15743 GCA_002564305.1 Octomys mimax
TCTCTCTCTCTCTCTCTCTCTATATATATATATATATATATATATATATATATATATATGCTATTGCAATAACTTTGGATTTTGAAATGCATTTTAATCACTTTATTTATGTATTATAGTTTTCTAACTATTTTGTATTTTGTAACTTCTTTAATTAGGTACAGTAAATACTGGAGGGATTTATTCCTTATTTCAGTGAGAGAGATTTTAGAGGCATATAATCAGATGACAATTATTCCCAACAACACTTGTTGAAAAGGTTATCTGTATCAGTCATATTTTTACTAGGGAAACAGACACAACACAAGATGTACACATGTATAAGAAATTACAAGATTGGCTTCGAAGGGTCAGCCACAGATTTGGGAGAGGAAGCCTGCAGAGAGGGTCTGCAAGCTGGAAACTGAAGAGTCCAGGCCGTGGTCTGGAGCTCACTGCAGTGTCCATGCAAGTTTGTATCAGGAGGCTGATGAGTCTGCAATGGCAGGCTGAAGGATAAAGAGTCTGCACTGGAAACCAGGAAATGACATCCAAGCTGAAGACCAAGACTGGAGCTCCTCCAAAGAACGGAACCCTCTTCCCTTTCTCATTTCCCCTTTATGTCTTCTAAGTGATGATCCACCTTCCGGTGGCTCCTCTGGATGCTGGACTGCAACATTGTAGAGCCAATTTAGCTAAGCTTCTAAATTTATCAAGTTGATACAATCAATCAACCACTGTACTATCTTTCATCCAACATGTTTTGTTAAAGATTAAATAGGTGAATATATCTGGTGAGATTTCTGTAACCTCAGTTCTGTTCTACTGATCCACATGTCTGTTTTTTTGTTCCAATATCATGACATTTTGACCACTACTGCTTTGTAGTATAGCCCGATGCCAGATACTGGTATGCTACGTTGCTCTTATTGTCCAAATGGCTTTTCTATTCTGGGTCTCTTACAGTTCCACATGAATTTTAGGATGATTTTATCTAAACATGTAAAATAAGCTATTGGTATCTTGATTGTGTCTTCAACAAATCTGTATATCTCCATGAGAAGTAGGGCTGCTTTGAAAAATACAGCTTCTGGTATTCAGGACCAAGGACGTCTTTCTATTTGCTGATGTTTTCCTCAATCTCCTTCCTGGTACTATAGTTTTCTTTGCAGAGGTCTTTTACATTGTTGGTTAGATTAATTTTTAGATATTTTATTTTCTTGAATTTATGATGGATGGATTTGTTTTCATAATTTCCTTAGCATCCCATTCATTGTTGGTGTACACAAATGCTAATGATTTTTACATGCTGGTCTTGTATTCTGCTACTTTTGTGAAGTTGTTCATTATTTTTAAGAGTTTCTTTTTTGAGTGGGGTTCTTTGGGTCTTTTATGTACAGTAACATGTCACTTACAAATAATGATAATTTGAGTTCTTCCTTTCATATTTGTATCCCTTTTATTTCTTTCTCTTTCCTAGTTGCTCCGGCTACTGTCTCCATTATTATGTCGGACAGAAAAGGTAATAGTGGCATCTTTGTCCTGTGCCTGATTTTAGAGGAAATGCTTTTAGTTTTTGCTCATTTAGTATGATGCTTGCTACCTGTTTGTCATAAGTAACCTTTATCATATTCAGATGTGATCCTTCTACATTTACCTTCTTCAAGGATTTTATCATGAAATGGTGTTACATTTGTCAAAACATCTTTTGCATATATTGATATGATCATGTGGTTTTCAACCTTGCTACTGTTCATATGATGCATTATATTAATTAGATTACATATATTGAACTTATTTCATCTCTGGGATGAAACCTAATTATTTGTTCATGATATATGATCTTTTTAATAATGTACTGAATTCCATTTGCTATCATCTTTTGAGGAATTTTGCTTCTGTGTTTGAGACAAAAGAGTATAAAATCTCTCTGATATCTTTTTGAGCATTCTGTATCCTTATTGAATATGTTGTTCAATTGCTGAAGTTTTGATTACTTCATCCTATATTTCACCTATTTCTCCAAAATTGACTGTGGCATATTGGCTGCAATTGTTTTGAACTTTTAGTTCATTTCTTCTTTGACCTGATTTATTATCTTCATTTCTTCTAAGAACTTTTCATAAATTTCTGATATGTGGTGTTTGTTTTCTTGTCCCTTTTTGGTTCCTTCCTCTGGGAGAGTTGAGGGTGATCAGTGCTTCTGTGTTTATTGGTATATGTATATATTGCATATATATTTTGAATTATATATGGCTGCCTCTATTTTTTTTTTCCTTGGGGGGGTTACTGCAATTGGAGACAGGTTAGGATAGTATATGACTTATATATAGATTTAGTAGGATGTTATCTCCTTGTGAATAATTTTCAGTTTTGTATATCCAGTGATAGTATTTATTCCTTCTGTTTGTTTTTTTGTTTTACTTTAAGAGATTTCATCTCTGTTCCTATGAATTACTAGAACAAATGCTCCCATGTATTACAGCATCCACATATTCAATCTTACAATATTTCTCTATATAGTCATTGCAATTATTCTTTCCTTTCTATATATTTTCTATGTAGTCTATGACTTTATTGTTTATGGTTGTTTTGCAGCAAAGAAGGTGCAGTGCAGTGGGGAGAATAGGAGGTGTTTGGATGAATAATGGGAGACACTAAGGTAGAGATAGAGGAGAAGAAAAGATTGATGCATGGCCTGACTTTGTGGGGATTCTATTATTTAAATTGAAAGTTTAGTACTGAGAATTTTCAGAGTTTTTTTCTTTTTTGAGGCTAGCGGAAGATATGGGAGAAAGGTTCACTTTGTATTTGATGAAAGCTGTATACTTATACATGATTATAATGAGAACAATAAATTAAGTAAGATAGTGAAGAATCTGGCTTAGCATGGAGAGAACTGAGGAATTATAATAATGAAGATAAGAGTGACCTTGAGAAAGCTAAGTATGTTGAATTTAAAAGTTTAGAAAGAGGAGTGTACATATTTGGAAAGTGACTAAAGAAGTATGTTCATAAGACTTCTTTGGAGGTTTGAGGTAAAGAAACTAAATAAAAGCTAAGGTAAAAGAGAGAACCTCAGGGCAGGGGAGATAGCTCAGTAAAAATGAACACTTGCCTGGCTAGCACACGGTCCTGAGTTCAATCCCCGATACTGCAAACAAACAAAAATAAATAAATAAATGGAGAGAACCTAGATGCCTATTAAATCAGAGCCAAAGAACGAGCAAAAATACAAGAATAACAACATAATAAGCCCAGAAAATCATGCAAGAGCTTAATAGAGTCTCATGTTACTAAATAAATCAAGAAACATAGAAATTTAAACCAGTAAGATGTACAATGGGAAAAAGGTCAGATATTTCAATGATGCATTGCATATCTGATTCACAGGTAACTATTTTGCCTAGGAGACTGAGAGCGCCCACTCCAGTAACTGCTGCGATCATTATATGGCAGTGCTGAAGTTATGTCAGATCTAGAACCTTTCTGCCAGGTTGCGTCATTCTTACATATTAGCTCTTGGGTTAGACACCTTTGCTGCTGTTCTCCTTCAGTGTGATGGTAGTGTCAGCAAACAAGTCCAGGGTCAGGATTATTCCTAAGCGATCAATTGAGCTACAGCATCAATGGGCTAATGTGTTACAGTGTTGCCTGACAAGGCTAGTAGATAGATAACTCAGCATGGGACAGTGTTTTGGGTTTCTCTTTAGCCCAGAGAAGAAATCTGTAGCTCTAGCATATGCATCAGCTATAGCTATAGTGTATAACAACCAGAGTTAATGTGCCCTAAGTTTAATGGCTGTGTTTCCCCTACTTGTGAAAAACAGCACTGAGTAGTCATTTTAGAGAATGGGTTATCTAAAGCACAGCAGGCAGGGGAAGCAAGTGATGCCAGAGGTAGGAAAAGAAGAAAACTTTCTGTTAAAGTCCTCTGTGGTATGGAAGGAGGACCCTATTGGTGCTAAGGGTATGTTGTTACATATTTAAAACAGAAAGATAGAGAAGACTGCATGCAAAATTGGTATTGGGAAACAGGGAAAGGAAAGGATTCTATGCTTGATATAATTATTAGAGGAAAAGTTCAAAGACGATTGAAGAGATCAAGGAGAAGTAAAATCGCTAAGGAATAAAACACAGGTGAAAGAGGTCAGGAAAAGACCTCTATGGTACTGGTAGAAAAAGAGAGATATTACTGGACAAGAGATAGTTCCCTTGCCCCCTGTAAACTGTACTTGAAGGAAAAAGAAAAATAGCTGGAGTAAATGAAGTACACCTATATAGACACTCTCATAAGAGAAAAAAGTGTGAAGCAATAGAAAAAATGTGTGTAAAGAAATGTATAGAAATGAAAACAGCAAAGAGTAGAACATGAAAAAGTTTAAAAGTACAATTAAAATATACAATGAAAAAATAATAATCTAATAGGGGATAGAAAGAAAAAGCGATTATTCTGAACATGAGCATCCTTTCCTGAAGCTCAGAATAAGGAGCAAAGCTCAGGCCACGACGTGTATTTGCTCATGCTGGAAATCTGAGCAGACAGTCTGCCCCTAGAATGATGCTAGTTCCGAGATGCGCTCACAGTGGGACACACGCACTATGAGCTGCCGCTCCTGTGCAGCTCAGGCTGAAGCCGGCTTTTGGTGACAGGAACTGCGTCTGTGATCACTTGCTTCTGCCCCTCAGCAGGCCTCCCCCGGTCTGCTCTCCACCCGGCTCCCACACTGTCCTTCCCTCACCCACTCTGGAGACTTGGCAGTGTGAAGCAGCCAATAGATCATTCTGGGGCTTAGGTTCAGACACCCTGGCCTTCCCCAGAATGGTGTCCCTGCTGGTTCCTGTTCTTCCAGTCTGTGTCCTAGCACACTTGTACCTTAGGTGCTCACTGACCATCTAGTCTGGAAGGCTACTCAGGATGCGTGTCTCACATGCTTTCTGCTGTTTCCAATTACGTAAGATTCTCCTGGTCCTGGTGTAGTTGTCTTCTCCATGTACAGAAGAGTTTCTAGTTTTGCTTTGCCCCTGGTGGCTGTGCAGCCACTGCTGGTGATTCCACATGGCTTCTCCTTTCCAGGCAGTGAGCTCTATCTCTTCTGTAACACCGAGTCCTAGTTTCTTCTCTTCCGTCACTTCCCTGGTGGTTCCCATCTTCCCTCTACAATTCTCCTTGTTACTGTCTTCCAGATTCTACACACTCTGTCCTGGAGAAGCTCAGTTGCTGGCACTCACCTCCCCGCTAGTTTTAGCTGAGAGTTTAACTTATTTATAGTCATTGTGGTACTGATAAGCTTGGATTTATTTATAATTATCTACTTTTCTAATTATGTTTCCTTTTCATTCTTTCCTTGAACTATTTCGAGATTAGTTTCCCAACTCTTTTGTAGTTTTACAAGCAAGACATTCTAATTTCTATTATTTTAGTGCATACTGTAGAAAACTCAATGATACTCTTCTATACATTCAACACACTTATATTTACCCTTATGTTTACCCTTTCCTTTATACACCATTGTAGTTTTAAGCCTTTCTTTGAGGGTTTTTTCTACCTTAAATATTTTCTCAATTTTTGTTTTCTTTGCATGTATCTTCTCATGACATTTGTTCTTGAAAACTGTGTTTGGTATACATGCAGTTATAGGCTAAGAATACTTTTGAATATATTACTCTACTAACTACTTTAAGATGCTTTTGTTTACTCAATGAAATAGGAAGCAAAAGAAACAGTTGAGAATAATAATGGAGCAGAGGTCTCATAAGTCGGAGGAGAGAAATACTAAAATAGTCATCTAACAGAGGGAAAGAGTAAAGAGCATATAAGGAGACAGTGTTGTATGCTTGCTAGATACCCTTGATGCTTTCTTTGAAGTAAAGTTCTGCATCTAAAATGACCCAGCTTCCCCTACACTTGTTTGGTTGTGCTTACACAAGCATGGAAAAATGGAAAACAAGAGCTGATGTATTGTGTGACAGGTCTGAGTGAAAATAATTATATTTTTGTGTACATAAAACAAAGAACTGTAAGAATACCTCTCATGATAAAAGAAAAACAGCTATATTTTTTGAAGTTTACAGGGAAGATATGGTCAGGTATGCAGCTTCATACCAGAAGAAACAAAGGAGTGATACAAGCAGGGAAAAAGCGGTGCCAGGATGGCTGGGAAAAGGGGGGAAAATGATAAATCAAGATTTTGGATTTAAATGATATGCACTGTGCCAAAGGTGCCTGTCTTAGGATCTGCTCGGATATGATTGATGAAATAATTGACAGGGTGCTAGGTTATCTCAGGTGAAGCTACTACCCATGACTCATGCACAAATCACTGTATGAGATGTACTGATAAAAACCACTTGTAAGGTAGCCATTAAGACGCCCAGTTTTAGATATTTGGCCAGTACATATGATCCACGTAGCTTTGGGTGGATCTTAGCCATGTTTTGAGCCAATTTTGTGTTGTCACTCTTGCTATTTCAAAACAATGGTACATGAATCACATTTTCCTTTTAGAGACAAATGTAATCTCTCATCTTCAGCAGTTAGGAGATCTATTTCCCTCCACATATGTATGCCCATTATTGCTGGTGAATTCATTTGATCTCAGAGGATAGAAATCCTCTGGGCAAGTTAGTGTAGTCTATCTGTCAGGTTGTTAGGTATTGATAAAGGTGGGGTTCACTTTAAGTTATTGTGTAAGTACTTCAATCACTACCCTGTTTCTTCTTCTAGAAGCAGTTTTTGAACTACTCGTGAGGTTCTCAGTTAAACAAGAACAAACCTATTAAAGGTGTAGAAGAGAGAGAGACCACCTGAGAAAACTGTATAAGCAACAGTGATTACTTATTCACTCCCGTGGAAGTGGGAGGTTCAGAGAGAAATCAACAGAATGAGAGGGTAGAACAAATAATTTAAAGGGGTCGGGAGGAGTTTGCTTCCTTGAGGAATTTGGAGGCAGAGATAGTATTGTGCTTCTCCAAATGGGTGGGGCAGATGTGAGTGTGGTCCTGTTCCTCAGGATGGGTGGTACCATGCTTTGTTCTTCTGTGATTTCCAGTCATGCCAATCACTGATGGCTTCACCCATTGGCTATGACATTTCTGTCTCTGTTCTTATAGAAAAAAGAAAGGTAAGGGAATTGGCCACTATTTCTCAAGGCTTTTTTGTGCAGGACATGTGGATGGTGCAGAAAACTTAATTGAGAGTGAGTTCTTGGGGAGGCAGGATGTTACAAAGTGGTATGTGTGGTTAGTAATGACCCAAATCTAGGGAAGGATTTGAGTGTAAAGGTAGTTGCAGGTATGAAAATATAAGTCCAGGAATCTTGGCTAAGCAACAAATAGACCGATTCATCAGGGAGTCAGTTAACTGCAAAGTCCTGTAGAGTCCAGCAGTGACTATCAGGGGAAGCACTGGGGGTAAAATCATGAGGAACCCTGCAAGGAATGGGAGGGCTAACAAGACAAGAGAACACAGAGAGGAGGAGGATAATTTAACCATATCTGTGGAGAAGTCACACACAATTTCCTGAACAAGGAGATTTTTTTTGTCCACGTGGGAATGACTCAAACGTGGGCAAGGTGAAGGTGGAACCAAGAAAGATCAAGGCAGCCCAAACGAAGGAAGTGGGTGAAGCAAGATAGGCAAAGACAACACGTTTAGGTGTCTTCTGAAATTCAGATAAGCCTGAGGGAACTAGGAGAGGTTACTTTTGATTTTCACAAGGAAGCGCAGGGGAAGTTGTCAGCAGGGCACAGCTTCACCCACGAGAAACGCACCCACTGGGGAGGGGCACATAGACAGATTGTTGTCAGGGTCCTGTAAATTACCAGGAAGAGTCCTATTTACTTAGGCTATAGGGGTCAGGGGCTTAAATCTTTAATTAGGTCAAATTTGTTAGTCAGGCTGTCTATATAAGGCTGGGTGTCAGTAGAAGACAGGACAAGGCTAACCATTGTCATATCTCTTTTGAAAATGAGGATATCGTTTTTGAGAGGGCTGGTCTCTGACCAGAGGTTTGGCCTGAGCAGAAAGGTACAGCCGTACAAAAGCCCAAATGGACTGCACCTTGTAGGCTTTTTGAGGGGAAGGTTTGGATGTGGAAGTAAATGATCAGAGCCAGGGAAATCCAGTCTTCATGGAGCTGGACTGTGAGCTCAGTGAGGTGGGCCTTGAGGCTTTTCTCTGTCTATACCATTTTTAATGATTGAAGGCAGTAGGGAATATGTAGATTTTATTAAACACAAAGAGTGTTGGTCATCTCCTGGGTAATTTGACTAATGAAAGCTGGGCCATTATCTGATTGAATGATATGGGAAGGCCAACCCAAGGGGTAACATTAATATAAACTAGGAGGTGTTAACAACAGCTGAGGCCTTTGCTGAGCCAGATGGAAAGGTCCCTACCCATCCAGTAAAGATCCTGACCCAGTTCAGGAAATATTAACTTTTACACCTGCAGCATATGGATGAAATCAACTTGCCAGGTCTGTGTTGGACAAAAACCTAACTCTTGCTGTGTAGGAAAAGGAAAGTTACAGTTATATGACGTCTGATTGGCAGGAGGCTCTAGGAGAAGAGGAGAAGCATCGATGGTGGCCATGGCTGGAGGATCAGAAAGGGGCCTCTTGGGGAGAGTGAGGTCTGGTGAGTCTATCATCAGGAAGAAGTTGGCCTCAGGTGGAGCAAGTGGAGGTAGGGGAGGAAGAAGAAGGACTTGAAAGGAGTCATACATGGGAGCACATATAGGGTGAGAAGGTCATGGAGTGTAAAGAATGTCCAGGCATGGATATTTTAATCAATCATGGGAGGAACAAAGATTTGAGGTTTTTGAGGAGACAGGCTACAGGGAAGGATGGAAGAATAAAAGAAAGAAGAGTTTTCCCATGGAGAGTAGAGGAGAGTAGTTTTCATTCTGGGCATGCCAAAATGAGAGTGGCCAACAAAGTCCATATTATATATCCCCAGTTGGGACTCAGGGCCATAGTGGAGTGTGGGTGAGTGGCTAAGGCTGGTACAGCTACAGTTAGAAAAACAAGGAAAGCCAATTCCTCCTGGAGGGTATATCTGTGTCCAGTGCTGGGATAAAATGACATGCAAGTTAGGCTGCGCCTCTCTGTATACCAGTAGGAAGAAGGGTGGAAAGGCAGGAGAAGGGCATGGAGAAAAATGTGAGAAGTGGAAGGCATGACTTCTGGAAGATTATGGGATGGGTAGATGGTGAGTGGGCATTTCTAGTGATTTTGAGCATTTGTAGGAGTAACAAGGCTTCTTTTGAGATCTGACAAAATGAATAGGGAAAAGTCATGATGTAATAACCCAGGAAGGTTTCCCTTTATGAGTTTGTGCAGGGGTTTGGTGAGAGGAGCAAAGCCAGGAACCCAGAAGTAGAAATATCCTATTATGCCTGGGAAAGGAATTGTTTAGTGGTGGTGGTGGTGGTTAGAATCTGAAAGATCAACTGGATGTGGTCTGGAGCTAGGGCTCAGTTATGTTTATGGAGAATGATGTCCAGGTGATGGACAGGGAAGAGATTTCAGCCTTATAGGTAGATATATAGTATTTCTTTGCATGTAGCTGCTGCAATAATAGCAGCATGTCTGTACCAGATGATTCATATAGAGGGCTGCAGAAGCAACAGTCACCTACATACTGTGGGAGATGAGAGGAAGTAAGGTGGAAGGAGAGCAAAGCATGGGCTTGGGCCTGACTAAAGTAGTTGGGGCTGTGCTGGAAACACTGGGACAGGACAGACCAGGTCAACTGTTTCTCCTGATAAGTGCCAGGATCTGTCCAGGGAAAGGAAAGACAGAGTATAAGAAAGAGTGTAGTGGAATAATAAAATAGGCATTGCAGCTTCTCTGTCAGCATCAGCTGCCAGGATGGGTCGTGGTCTTACTTGGCCATGTTGCTTTCTGTGAAAGCATGGGAGATTTTTTCCATCTTTTTGACCCGCCTTTGGCACACTGCATTATCTGATCTCTGATCTGTGTCCATCATTCTTCCTGCTCAGGATGTTGAGTGACTCACAAAACTTATAAGATCCCATTTAAAAGGTTTTCTCATGTTCTGGAAACCTGCTGCCTGTGGAAGGCTCAGGAAAAATATTGGCTGTTTTACTAACCAAGTTGTCTCTTCATTATTGGTCTCTAAACTTTAGTGGTTGAACATTCAGAAGAGAAGATCAGTTGTATTAGTCTTAGCATATGTAAGTCAGAAGTTTAGGTTGCTTTTTGAAAGTTGTGCTGTATTAAGGGCACACAGTTGTAAGCTTTGATAATTTAACATACTGGAGGAAGGGCACTCTCCAATCAAGTGCTTAAAGTTCACTTTCATGATTTGGAGAAAAACTAGTATTTGAAGAGTCTGTGGACAAAACCAAAAGAGGTCACTCTGTACCATTTGGCAAGAACTCAAAATGAGTCATAGCACATAAAATAATAGCAAAACTATCTGTACAATACACCCAAGAAGGGACCCTTTTATTTAGGTTGTGGCTATTTCTTTGTATTGTACTGAGACTTAATGGAATGTTTTACTTATCTTGCTTAATATGTTGGCTAGTATTTTCAGAAAAAAAAAAAACTTTCGGAACATCTTCTGATTCTTAGATGTGTAAGGTTTGTGAACATGGTTTCTTGGTTTTTGATAGCTCTCAAGACGAGTTTTAGCCTGGAGTGATAGATCCAACTATCTAGTGTCTAGAATTTAATAGCAAAGTGTGGTTTGGAAGGTTGTATAAGGGCTTTTCATTTTGGGTGTAAATGGGTCTTGGTATTCACTTTCTTTTCAGATCTTTATTAGACCTGTTCACCAAGGAAGACCTTGTGCTGACAACTGAGAGTAGATGTCTTAATTATTCTTTTCTCTTGCTGGGACAAATATCTGACAATTAAAATTAAGGAAGAAAAGGTGTATTTAGCTCACAGTTACTGGAGATTTCGGTCCATACTTGTCTGCCTCCAAGGCAGAGTGGCACAGGGCAGAGAGCAACTGTTCATGGTGGTGGCAAGGAGCAGAGAACAAACTGGAGAAATAGCAACAACAATGGCTACAGAGAGCAAGTCCGTTTCCCTTATGTTGTATTTAGGCTATCAGCCTCAGCCTGGGTCTGAACATGGGATCATGAATTAATCATGAAGTCTAGAAGTCTGCCCTATGACCGCATGAGGCTTTCTGGGGGGGTGGGGGGGGGAGGGGGGGACACAAGCCATAGCAGTAGAAGAATCTTATTTTTATATTTTTGAAAAATTCCAAGTCTAGTGATGTTGAAGTAGGTTGGAATTTACAGGGTCAATAATTAGGTCAGATGTAAAAAAAAAAAAAATTAATGGTGTCACATTAATTATGCCAACTGTGATGAGATTAATTTGAATTTGGAAGTAGACTGAAGCCTCATTAAGATAATTGCGAAGAGGTCTAGGTGTCTCAACACAGCTTGACTAAGTCTTGCTTAAGGGTTTGAGTCATCATTCACTTTACTTACAAGTGGGACCTCTAGGCTGCATAGATATGGCACTTAAATCCTGGCTTCTCCAACCTTCTAGGGTCTTCACTGCACCTGAAGCTTAATCGAGGTTCACACATTACCTTCTCAGCGCCACTGTCTGAGCATCAGGCCTTCTTCTGACATCTGGGTGCAAGTCTTTCTGACTCCATGACTCACATTTTCCATGTGCCTACAACCAGCATCATATGCATGATCCCAGGTTAGGGACCAGGCTTCCTTCCTTCTCTCTTGGCCTACAAATCAAATCCTCAGGAAACCATTATCCAGGCTTCTCCCCTCTGGACTCTGGTGCTCTAGGACTGTCTTTTTTTTTTTTTTTTTTTTTTTT